>JBBHKE010000855.1:0-267961 GCA_037447655.1 Zygnema cylindricum
TTAAGGAAAGCTTTCATGGAGCCTTTTCCTCAGCAAATGCGGCAGTTGACCTGATCACCAAGCGCATGTTGTTTTTGGAAGCAGCAAGAGATAATTAGGTGAAGCTCAAAGCATCTCATATCCCGTTTTTCTCACATTACTATCTTTCACTATTTTTTACCGAATGATTGCGTCAATTGAAGTTCTTCTACGCCAGCCTTTTTACCAGTTATACGATTGCTATAATGTCGTGTTGTTAGTATAATTCAAGCGTGATTAACTCATGTACATAGGGCTATAAGAGATGCTAATTTAATTCTCAAAGTGGTTTTTCTTTTCTTAACCTGCCATTTTCCTGAAATCTTGGTTCAGAAAATGTCTGTAGAATAATGGCGTGTTTTCAATCTATCAAGATATTACCTTTCCAGCTTAGCAATTCATGATATATTAATTTTGTAAGCACAATTTATGAGCTAAAATTATGTTTACACATTGCACATTTTGGTTATAGCAACAATTGGCCATCCATGGAGACAGATAGCAGTTGTGTTCACTCATGGACTTATGGTTGTCAAACTCAGTTTACATTAGAGAGTGTGGAAATAACCTAGGGTTGCCAACTAAACTGCACAAAAACATGTTTTGAAGCAGTTAGTGAATTCATAGTGTTAAAGTTGTGGTAGTATTAGCAGCGCTCAATTGGTGACGGGCTAATTTATTGCCCAACTTTTTGAAATATTTTTCTGGATAATATTTAATGACTCTTGGTCAGCAATGTAGTTAGACTCATTCACTATTACAGCAATGAAAGGTGTTGTTTATCGAAACTGCAGCGCGCATCAGTATTAGCGTTCATGACGCTATTTCTTTCCTGGTTTTTTGCCCTCTGAACATAGAACACTAACTGTTTTTTTCCTCAAGTTTATTCTTGTTGCGGTTCGCAATTGTCTACGTCATCTGCACCTGAGGTTGTCTTATTAACACCAAAACAGTCTGTCATACCAATTATTACCTAACGCTAATAACAAGCACAGTAAAGGATGAAGGATGGAATAGTTCATAGGCAATTTATCTCAGTTAGTGTCACAGGTCAATCCTTCGGGAAAGTGGCCTCTGTTAAACAGGTTTAACATGTATTCTAACAGCCTTAAAAACAAGGAAAACACCTTTAGTTTTAGGTCCTCAAATATCCAGGGGAGAACCAATATTAGAAAAAGCATGAATATTTAGTTGTGAAAGAAATCCCAGAATTTTTATGCGGGAGTCAAAAAACCTCAGCGCAAAGAATTTGAATTAGCAATACAAAAAACCATCTGAAAAACTAGATGAGAGCCTGTGAAGTTAGAAAAGTGTCTAGTTCCAAAAATTTCCTTGCCCTTGATTTAAAACCCATTTGCATTCTCTACCATGAAAGAATTGTGATAAACTGTTATTATTCAAAGAACTCGATTGAATTAATGCTTCTGAGGTTTCACCAATCATCAGCAATAATTAGGAAACAGTCAGGAATCTCATGGAAAGCTCCTTATTTAATAACCTTCACACAGAAGAACAGGAGCATCTTCATGACATTAAATCGTTTAATTGGGAATGAAGTAGTCATCCATAGCATGTTGATCCACCAGAAAAGAAAAACGGCCGGACGTTCTCAGCATATGACTGACCATTGTCGTCTTAGCAAGGTAATATTCAGATTAAGAACAAACATACAGAGTCTGCTTCTCCACTGGATTTAGGCTAAACGTTTCCACTGACGGGGCTTCGCATGCAAGAAACAGCACCCTGACAAAACCGGATCAACATCTGCCGCTGCAACACATCAACTTCTATGAGTAGGAATAACACTATCACCTACTAAACACTGCTAAAGCGAGCTATACCTTGAATTACTATACAGTAGGAGACACACATTACATAAAAACACCATCAGTCTTTTTGACCAAACGCAGAAGGAAAGTTGCTTTTCTTTTCATAAACGCAAATTTATTCCCTGTTCACTCAGTTCACTAAATAAACACAAAAATTTCGTACTCCATACACATCTGAACAGAAACATTAACTATTGAGATGTTTAATGCTTGCAAATGCTCAGTTGAACCTTTAGCAGGCTCATCTGGCTCTCTCTCAAACACATACAAAAGATAAATGCATGGAAAAAGGACAATTCCCTCATCAACGGCTTTTCGCCAACAAATTTGTTACTACATCTGAGAAGGGAAGTGGTAACAAGTGAATCAAGAAATCCCCCATTTGCTCAAAGCTATGTGCACATCAAGTAGCTAACCTAGAAAAAGTAAACAAATTGAGATGTACAATCTAAGGAAAAAAAAACAGTTACCCAAACTGTCCTCTGTTCTGAACTCAGCATCTGAACTACGTAAACAGGGGAAAAACTTTGCAGAAGATAGGCAATTGGGGCAATAAATCCCAGTCTTGGGAACTCCGAGAACCTATCTTCCAAGAAGTGAATCGATATCATCTCCTTGTGTATCTCCTCCAATCACATTTGCCGCTCTATTCAGCTGCCGGCTGACCAACTTCTCATAGACTCCATTAGCTGCTCAACCCAAAACGTTAACAAAAAGTTAAAACCAAACATTGTCTCTTTTCCCACGATTCAAATTGTTTTGATGTACCAACACCATCTATCAAACACTATTCAAGTAAAGATGTCAGAGCGGGGATTGTTTTAGTGCTATTTGTTCGATTTTGGTTACAAAACATGTCAACTATTATCGACCACTTAACACGAAGATTGGTGTCAGAAGGTTGTCTTTTTATGGTCAGAGGCCAAAACAAAAATAACGTTGAAAAGTTTTATGAACCCTAATAGCAATTCATAATGACGCTTTCTGTTTCATCCACAAGCTGCCGGCAGACCATGAAAAGAGAGACAATCAGAGAGGAAAATAACCAACACATATTTATGTACTACGAGACAAAGTACCAATTGAACAAACACGCTACACATGTCAAATAATGCCTCTTCACAGAAGAGAGGAGAGAAGGATATGATTTAAAAACAAGATTTAAAGACAATCCTGCAAGCCCAGCAGACGATGGCTGCAAGAATCTTCACTAATATAAATTTTCCGATGCATGCAAATTCTCTCTGTGTTAGATGTAAAAGGGAGAGGGAAGTGGTTTGGGAAAAGGCATTTGCAAGAAAGACGGGTTAAAGAGAGAAAGAGAAAGGCAAGAGATAGTCTGGATTGAAAAGGGAGAGATGGCAGGAGGGAGAGTAAAAGAATAAAAACGGAGTTATCCTACAGGATAATTATACATTCCGGCAAAGCACATAATAACATAGAAAGCCAATACTAGTCAACCAGCTATTACAGAATTAATATACAAGCTTAGAAACTTCCACCTACCTCTAGCTGCTGATTAAAATTAAGGTGGAATTGAAGCTTCCGTAATAAAAAGCGCCCCAAGAGACCAAATTCATCATCAACACTAAACAATCCTTTAGATGGTTATAATTTGCTTCAAACCAGGTAAGCATTAAGTAATATCCCTAAAATAATACTGACCAATAAAGGAGGATTAGGTCAAGTTTTCATTTCACCACCATTTTATCCAACCAAAGGCCATAGTTTCGGAGGAACCATCTTTAACCATCTTTACTAATCTTTTATATCACCGTCCTAAACTTTGTATTAGATACTCTGAGTTCAAAATAAATACTAATGAGAGGCCCTTGAACAACATCAGGGCTGGATCAATGATTCAAAGCGGTCTCTGCAATGGTAACTCTCAGCAGTACTCCAATCAACCACAAACAGGCATCGGTAAAATATCCCAAACACCTTTCCATTGTATGGCAGGGAGGGAGGGAGCGGGAGAGAGAGAGAAAGAGGCGGGGAAGGGTAGAGAGGGAGGGAGGGAGGGAGGGAGGGAGGGAGGGAGGGAGGAAGGGAGGGAGGGAGGGAGAGGGGGAGAGGGGGAGAGGGGGAGAGGGGAGAGGGGGAGAGGGGGAGAGGGGGAGAGGGGGGGAGAGGGGGAGAGAGGGGGAGAGGGGGAGAGGGGGGGAGAGGAGGAGAGGGGGAGAGAGGGGGAGAGGGGGGGAGAGGGGGAGAGGGAGCGGGAGAGGGGGAGAGGGAGCGGGAGAGGGAGAGGGAGAGGGAGAGGCGAGAGAGACTTACAATTTTGCAGCAACTCGTCGTGTGTTCCTTGTTCCACAACCATGCCCTTATCCATGACTGCGATGAGATTGGCGTTTCTTACTGTGGAGAGACGGTGGGCCACCAGCACCACTGTCCTCCCTCCCTCTGCCAGGAGCCGGTCCAGAGCCGCCTGCACGAGAGCCTCACTCTCAGTGTCTAGCGCTGATGTCGCCTCGTCCAATAGGAGCACTTTGGGACGTCGCAAAAGCATTCTTGCAATAGCTATTCTCTGCAATATGACCATTGCAATGACATGTTTAAGAACCATTACGTAGTTTTTTCATGATATGGTTGGTTTTTTATGATTTGTTTAAAAACCATTACATAAAGTTTTCTTAATAATATGTTTAAGAACCAGTACACAGTTATTTTATAATATGTTTTAGTTACAGCGCTTTTTTTATAATATGTTTAGTTACGGAGCTTTTTCTGTAATATGTTTCAGTTAAAGCAATTGCATGATAATTCTCTGGAAGATAACAACTACATAACATGTTCAAGTTACGGTTGTTTTATCTGCAATTTCATTCTCTGCAAGATAATCATTACATATAATATGTTCAAGTAACGGCTTTTTCTTCGCAGTTCAAACTATTACATTCATTTTTATTATTTCTGTTCGAGTTACAGCCATTTCTCTGGAATATAACCAGCATAATCATTTCTATTATTATTTAGCTAGGTTTTTCAGTTTTTGCTGGTGGCCAACAATACTGACGGGAGGCAACTTCACAGTCGGCATAAAAACCATACACTACTCTTTTATTAACTATGCTAATAACAAGTGAAAGTGATGTCGGAGGAAATTTGAGACATTTTGTAATTCACCAGCCATAAAAGGAATACTAGCAAATATGTTCTGTAACTTCAGAGTTAAGTTTCAACTTAGTCTGTGTACTCCTGTTTCACACTTCAGGAGATTGACAAATAAAAATAGCTTATCACTAAGTTTTCTGACTCGTTTGTGCAATAATTTTGTAGTATGTAGGGAAGTGTACATATACCATAACTTATTAGTAAGGTCTCAGTCTGTGTTAAACTGCTGGAGAAGTACAAAAGAAC
Organism: Zygnema cylindricum; assembly: GCA_037447655.1. Classification (NCBI taxonomy): domain Eukaryota; kingdom Viridiplantae; phylum Streptophyta; class Zygnematophyceae; order Zygnematales; family Zygnemataceae; genus Zygnema; species Zygnema cylindricum. Next base: position 5,208 of record JBBHKE010000855.1, read on the forward strand.
TTTTAAAGATTATTTTGACGATTAGGGAAATCCTATGGTCCTTGACCAGACATTTCCAGAAAAAATGAGCCATTTTCACCATAAAAATAAATCACCCAGATGGAGACATTTGCTGACTGCGCTTTTCATCAAGGACCGCCATACAAAAACCTCTTTCTGTGCTTTTCTGTGCTAAGAAGTAAGGCTCCGAGAAGTTTGCTCCGAAAAAAAAACATCAAACAATACGGCTAGAATATCTTAAGTGAAAAAATGTTTTCTGCAAAGGGAGACTAGACAGTAGATGCTAATAAATACTTTTAAGGAGATCCAAGCTGGAAGGATAATGATATGTCAAGGAATATAAAGGTTTCTGTGACACAAAAGTCCAAGGAACATAATGGTTTCTGTTTCATAAATCCCAAGGAACATAAAGGTTTCTTCAACATATGTCAAAGGTTGCATGATTGTATAGGAACATAAAAGGTTTCTGTTACACAAATGTTAAGGAATTTGAGCTGTTATTGTTGCATCAATGTCGAGAACGTTAAGGCTACTGTTTGTTACACAGAATTCAAGGAACATAACAGGGTTCAGTTACATAACCGTAAATGGCTTAAATACCTGTCTCTGGCCGCCCGAGAGACGAACTCCACGCTCTCCAACACGGGTGGCATAGCCATCAGGGAACTGCATTATAAAGTCATGGGCATTCGCATATCTGCAAAGAAAGAAATTATTATAAGAAAGCATCTAAAAATTTAACCATAAAGAAAATGTCTTTGCAAACGCACATAAAACCTCCAAACATGTTTTCTCAAGGTTAGAAAGCAGCACACATAGGATCCAAGAAAGTAGGGGTAATGTAATATAAGGATATCACAGATAAGCCTGTTTGTTGTACGTTTTAAATCTCTCTCGATAATGAGCAGTTTTGATAAATAAAAATTGCCAACTGACTAACTACTCAAGCTACTCCTCTCCAGTAGGATTTCCACTCAGCTCCATCCCAAGGTGCACTTGAAAACCAACCAATAGTATTCTAATAAATATTAATATACACTAATAAAAAATAATAATAAACACTATTTCTGGTTGAAATCTTACTTGGCAGCGTCTTCCAACTCAGCCTTGGTATAACTCTCAATGCCGTAGGTAATATTGTCCTCGATACTGGTTGCCCACAACTGGGTATCTTGAGCAACAAGACCCATGTGGCTGTGAACTGATTTCAAGTTGAGATCACGAAGATCTACTCCATCGAGTTTAATGGAGCCTTCAATTGGGTCATAAAATCGCATAAGTAAATGGACAATGGTGGATTTTCCCCCTCCACTTCGACCCACGAGGGCACATACTTGTCCTTCTCCAATATTGAGGCTCACCCCTTTGAGAACAATATGCTCTGGTCGCATTTGGTAGACAAAGTGGACATCATTCAATTTAATATCTCCCTTCAAAGTAGACACCTGGACAAGGAAAAGACCAAATGAGAAATGAGCACACAATATTACATGAGGCATAGAGCTTTCTCCCATCCTTACATCATCCTTCACTGCCTGGAATGATCAACAATAAAACAGCATGTAAAAGAATGGAAAATTTCACCAATACTAAGAAAAGGAAAAGAAAAATGGAGAAAAAAGCATGGTAATTTCCACTATAACATCGCATCAACATCCCACCAACGGAATACCTTTCACGTTAATATCAAACACTGGAGACCTATTCGGCCAGCCATATTGAACATCACAGAGGATGACCTGCCTTAACACACATCATTAATTATGTGAAAACTTTCTAGATCCAATAAGTCCCATTCCCGAGTCACATGGTAAAGGACTAGTGTGTCGATCTACTTCCACACTTTGATATTATTGTGGTTTTGTTAATAGACCTCACCTTCATGCCCGAGTTTGGGTCGATATCAGGCAATGCATCAATGAGAGAGAGGACCCGCTGAGCTGCTCCAGATGCTCTTGTGAGGGACATGAGAACCGACATTATGCTTTGATAGCCCGACTGAATAAGATTCCAGTACATCTGAAATGTGATAAGCTTTCCAATAGACAGATGCCCTTGCATCACAAGCACTCCTCCATACCTGCATAGTGATAAAAAGAACATTTGAGTGATAATAACATGAGTTGAAACATGGATAAAATCAGATAAAAGAGCGCATAACTCAATCTCATGAGAAGACGAGGCACAGATTTGTATTGAGGTAATGGAAGTAATGGCAAGAGACACAATGAGCCCTGCATTAAAGGAGGTGGAAATCAAATTCTGGCAGGGGTAACATTACAAAAAATGTCATTGTCACAAGTCCTTTGACATTTGAAAAGACGACTCCATAACGATGCACTTTATAATAGCTTCAGCACCAAGATGAAACTGAAAAAAACCATCCTACTTAAACACTATTACAATTTAGAAATGATGTCATAGAATTTAAAGCACAGTTATAGCAATAACCCAAATATTTTGTTCACCAGTTTGTGCGGACAATCATTCTACAACAACACAGAACGAAACCAAAGAGAATCACAAACATTATGCCATCTAAATACATACATTAAATAATAACTAGTTATGGAAACCTCGAAGAAAAACGTAAGTGTTTATCTAACAGTGGATATACGCTCAAAGACGAATGTTTTTCACTCAAAAATTTTGTAATAGTCAATTAAGAACTTCCAATCCTACAGCCATCGCTGCCACACAATGCTTACCATCGTTCCCAAGGCATGCTGGTTGCCCGTTATTAACCAATGAATAAAATCAATATGCTGAAAATTATATCTGGATATATCCAAAGCAACAACTTTGCATGACAAAAAACCACCATCAACTACAATATATGCAACCAAATTATAGGTTGTTCATGACGATATGAACTTATGTACCTCTAGTCACAACGATCGAACATATCAACATATTTTTAGAAATACATCACAATTACCAACATGATATTACAGAATGGTCAAAATATTTCTGTAGTGAATGCTACTAACTATGTATACCCCAGCCACTATTATTGTAGCTGCGAAATTACTATTGGCATAAAAGTGGCCCTTTATTAAAAATGAACTAATTTATTACGCGCACAAATATATGTGAACTGGTACTGGAAATGCAATGGTGTCGTCCATAACCCATATTCGAGGTAAAACATTCAATCAAAATCAAAGGTATACATGGTAGCCCATAGGATTTGGAGTGATACACTAAGAGAACCTGATAAACCGTGGTGGATGACTCACAGTTATGTTATGTGCATGCCATCGGCTGTATATAGTTAACATTAACTAGGGATAAATATCCCACTACACACGCTATTGGTAAACTATTTAGAACTACACCAAAAAAAAAAAAAAACAACAATGCAACATCGCAATGTCATCATAAAACCACCAGTGACACGCTACCATACTCAGTTACAGGTAAATGGTGATGTAAAGTATGGACGGCAGTTATTGAAGATGTTCTGTAAGCTAAATGTATATTGAATCTAGGCAGATGTTCTGCCTAATGTTGGATAAGACAAACCTGAACAATGAACAGCATGACAGGATAGGTACACTCATATGTAAGATGTAAGTGTACGACGTATTACAGGATAATTCCGGGCAACTTCAGACCTGCTGTATAAACTACAGATTTGCAATGTACTGCTCAAATACTCAGCCCATCCTGCGAGACTACAACTAGTCCTCAAATAGTACAAACAACTTAATTCTCATCAAATTATTCCTATATTGTAGGAACGTACAGAGAACAGATGGCCACAACCGCCAATTAATCACAGCTATTTGACATAATCTGAATGAAGCAATCTGCGCTATTTTTTGAAGTTATGTAATCTATACTGTGACACACACTTATACTGGTGGACAGTAATTACAGTTTGTTTAAACAAACAGTAGCAGCCAAGTTACACCTGACGTTGTTGCAACCTTAATTCCACACTGTTAATCTATTGGGAGTAATTAATATCTCGATACAATATCGTTTTAACATGCATTCCTCATGTTCATTATTATGCAAATAATATTTTTCCACTACTGTTTGAAAGGGCTCCCATTCATAACGACGGATATTCAAAACTGTAGAAGTTACAGTGGGTTCCAAAACAAGAATAGTTGCAAGTCAAGAATAACACTACAACAGAGAGAAAACACTAGTCACAATTTTGAAAGCCATCACCAAATTAAATTCCCAGATATGAAAGAAGCATCTGATAATACAATGCATGAGAGCTCTTTCAAGACCCAATCACTCTGAAAATAATAAAAAGTTTGTCGGCCTTCACCAGAGAATAAGTACAGAGGCGCCGAGATCGAGCAAGTTGTTAACTGCCAGGGCACCCGAATAGGCAAAGGCATCCCGGACTCCTTTGTTCATTGCTCCCAAGGTCTTGCATCCGTACCGCTGTGTCTCCACATTCTCTGTTGAAAAAGCTCTCACTGTCCGGATATTCCCTAATGCCTCGGATGCTGCCGAGTTTGCCTCTGCCAATACCTGAAACCAAGGGTGCACAAAGAAAAACCATGGGATCATCGAAACAATAAGACAAGGCATAAACATGCAAAGCTATTCACAACCGAAATGCCATAGCAAACCTGAAAAAAGAAGAAAAAGTACAACGTATAAACACACAATAATAAATTCAAACAAAAAGGCTCCCTCGTCAACTAAGAGCAAAAGAAAATACCGGAGACACAAATTCAGCACACAAAAAGGATCACATAAATCGAAGATGACAGCAGGAACACAAGTGACAGAAGCTCACCGCCCATCTCTTGCGATTCAGAGCTCGACTCCAGCGGGAGTAAATGACAGTGATATGCATAATGGGCGCCATTGTTGTGAAAGCCAACATGCTCAGTTTCCAACTGGTCCAGAAGCAGAGTCCTATTCCTCCCACTAAGGATGCCACATTCCTCACTAAAGTGGACAGCTGCCAGTCCAATGGCTCCGCCATAGCTGACACGTCATTGGTCAACCGGGAAACGAGCTGCAAGGTGAACCATTATTGGTTACTATTGTCTCAGAGCACATAAGGGAGGTTTGCAACCATAGAAAATCACTAAGGTACACCGCGAAACCCCTTTGGCATTAAGGAATTATTAGTGTAGGGTTCATAGTAGTGTTATTAATTCTAGTTCAGCTCCAGGTGACGAAGCTGTCTCTGATCCGCTTCAAAAACTAGCGTTAGGAAAAACACAATTAGTATTATTAGTAGTGATAATAGTTAATAAAGATTTCTATGGTTAATACAACAGTATCATACAGTTAATTAATAATATAACATAGTTTACAACATAAATAGATAATAATACTAATGTATATATATGTTTATATGTATATTCGTACATTATATCTGAATATAAATACAAAATATATAAAGATTATTTATATTATAATATTATTAAATTGATCATCTTATATTATGCATAGTACAATATAGTTGATTATAATTATTAAAACATAATACAGTTAATATTATAACAAAAAATTATACTTGTATAAGATACAGTTAACATTATACAAATATTTATACTAGTATTAGTTAGTATTATTAACGCTATTTTGTAGTCAGGGCAAAAAACAAAACCGGCACCATACTTAACATCAACGCTAATAACAATTATGGTGTACCTTCTAAAAACGTACCTCCCTTCACAAATGCTGCACAGCAATTGGTTTTGCTCTCACGACTAAAAGCTGAAAAGAGCGTGAGAGGAGACTGAGAGAGTGTGAGAGAGAAAGATAGAAAGAGAGAGAGAGAGAGAGAGAGAGAGAGAGAGAGAGAGAGAGAGAGAGAGAGAGAGAGAGAGAGAGGGAGAGGGAGAGAGAGAGAGAGAGAGAGAGAGAGAGAGAAGGCGGTACCATATCCAAAGCACCATACCTCGCCAGAAGTGGTGGCGTCGAAGTAGGCAATATCTTGAATTATGACTCCACAAAACAACCGATCTTGCAGATCCTTCAGTACTCGCTTTCCCACCACACTGAAGCAGAGTCCCCGGAGTCCTCCAAAGATACCGGCCACCAACGAACACATGGCCATCCGGAAAACATCCCTCCGAAAAGAGACAATGTCCACCGAGATCACATGATCCAATATATGGCCCTGTAGCCATTGAAGAGAATAGAATCAAACTGCAAGCCATTGACTAGACCATTCTAAAAACTATTTTAGAAAATTCTGGCAGCTCTCCTTTAAGCGGAAATGCTATTTTGATCTACCACATATTTTGAAAGAGCAATAATGGCCCATGTAGAGAAACTTTCGCCATATTGGCTAGTATTGGCTACATCAAGGTATTAGACAGAATCAGTAGTTTAACAACATGGACAAAGTTTAAAATAAACAAATCTAAGCATTTCCATGGACAATTTGCTGTATCATCCAAACTATTCCAACAAAGAAGCATTGGAAATGGTAAAACGATGTGTAAAATATGCTACTTCTAAAGAAGATGGCTTCTTCTACAGAAACAGCACCAATGAAAAAGATAAACTATCAACCTTTTGTCAAACTATTTCTGCAAGTTTCGACTAATTTGATGATGCTGATTTGTTGATGTTGGATCAAAATTCGAACAAACATAACATGAAAAGAAAAATTGAAAGAAACATTTGATGAATGTGCTAATTGACTGATAAACTTGGGCCCCTACAACAAACCTGGAGACGAGGTATAATAAGCCCAGCTGCAGAAGTGACTGCCAAGAAAGTGAAGCCGAGTAAAATGACAACAATCTCTTTACGAGCTAGAGCTATGGCCCGAAGCAGGTAGGTCCGGGGGTTCACAACTGCCTCTTCTCGAACGCCCTTGTCACCTCGTAGATATCCCTCTCCTAAAGGTGCATCACTGTCACTGTGACACCAACAGGAACAATAATTGCTTATATAGAATGAGCTTTGGGACCACCTTCAAAAGCTTCACAGGGCGGCCAGCTCATTGAAAGGGCAAGAACAAATCTGAGATGCAATGCAAGGAAATTGAGACAATTGCAGTAACTAAGAAATGAAAGAAGTAGGAAAAAGTAGGAAGTAATATACAAGTTATTGAATAGCTTGCAAAAACTTACGGAGAAAGCTGTCAGAGAAACCTGATTGAAATGTATCTTATGGGCCTAAATTCAGCAGTGTTTTTACTACAAGCACCTTCGGACAACTCTCTCGGGCTCAGACATGTTTCCCTCCAGTTTAGACCCTCAAATGTCATTCAAACTAAGTTGTCGGTGTACCTTTGACGAATGGTACCATTTGCTGCAGTCGTAACTTCAATAATATCAGTTCCTGTGGTTCCATTCGATACCCTCGATAGCCTCCCGTTTCCATAGACAGCCCTTTCTTGTACCGCCGTCTTCTTCTCTGTTATGCCAATAGCACGGCCATAGACACCACTGGATTCTGCCAAATAGGTCATACATGTACTTAGGGCATTGATCCAAACAACACCCGAACCCATGAGGACACCCTCGACAGCTTCATTTTGAAAAATGAAGGAGACACATTTCGCACCAACATAAACCTGACAACAAATGTCACAAGAACGACGAAAGGTCAGGCCAAAATTCCCAAATATAGCTCACCAACATCTTTCACTGTGGACAGACACTCGAGGGCAACAATAGTTGAATCCTTTGATCAGTAAGCATTTACAGAAGTTTACTAAACAATGAGGCAAATGTAAGAAACAAATCTTAACAGACTTCACATGCCGCGGCATCATTCGCTTAAAATGAGTATGTTTGCGGCCTCAAATTGGAAATACTTGCGATAGAACACTTGCTCCAACATTTTTGCCTCCAAAAAAATACATCACGTGAGTTAAACGCGCCGTTTCGTCAATTTGCAATAACAAGCATTCATGATTTTGCTGACCATATCAATCTATGAGAAGCTAATTCCAATCCCCTAACGAAATCTTGATCCATACACTACTGAAATTCATGGACGCACTTCTCTTCGCTTCCCACCCACTTTTGGAAAAGCTTTAGCCAGGTTTGAAACAGCTAACACAATTAAGTGTGATTGTGTTAACAACGCAACAAAACTCAGGATTCTTTTGAACTTGAAAGCAGACAATAACTAACCTGCTCTACAATTGTCACAAGTTTTAAATGGGATGATTATTAGTGATTGCTATAGCAATGGCCTTCAACATTTACAATGCTTGAAGAAAAATTGAAACATGAAAAATGAATAGCAGTAACTTGAGCCAATTCCAGCATCTACCAACGATCCTGACTGTTTGCCATAATTTTATCATTTACCATGACAAATAACCCTTCGATGCTGTTGTGAAATTGCAATAATAGAGCAACTATTGCAGTCGACTTGATCTCTTGAACCATTTGACAATCAAAAATAGATTGAAACCCATTTGGCCTCCAAAGTTATACGGTGCAAATGATGATACCTGCACAACCTAGTCTACGACTAGTATACTAGTGCAGACATTTAACTTAGAAGTGTATGAAAACAGCTCTTTTATAAAAAATAAACCTCCACATCTAACACAATTTCTCCATTATAGATGTAACAGTACAAAGCAATATTGTCGCCTCAAGCAACAATACTTCCATTGGTTCTCGCTGGGTTTTTTTGTACAGACTAGAACCGATAAGGCTGACCATAAACCCATTATTGGAATCTTATTTGCAGGGAAAAAAAAAGGAAAGGGAAGTGTTGGAAACTGCTCGAAGTTTACAGAAACCAAGCATTAAATTTCACACTGGGCATACCCAATAGGACACTATAGAATTAAACAACTTTCAGGTTGTCAAGAGTGTGTAACTCTGCGATCAAAAGTTGGATATTTGTTTTAAGGCAATCAATTAAAAACGTAACGGTCTCAACTTTCAACCACCATGTCACGGTTAAAAAACGGAAAACTGTGTGAAAAACCGTAGTTCTTGACTGCCCAAAAAATGTTATAAATCTAATAACGATGAGCAGTCTACTTCAAAGATGTCAGAAGTTTAACAACTTGTAAAGCACAATAGATTGCTGAAGAGAAAAGGCTCAAAGGGCACGAGAAGAACCCCGAAAATGTCCCGATCTATAAGTGTATTTCTCAAAAATAAACCGGCATGGTTCAGTGTAAGCGCATTAAAATGAATTGAGTGAAAACTAGAAAAATAGAAACGCAAAACTCAAACCAGGTAAAAAAAAGGGAGGAAAATGGCAACTTGACGCAAGGCTACATGGTCATAGAGTGTTTTGAATATAAAAAGAAAACGAAAAAAAATTGCTAGAGTCAGAGAGCTGACCTGAAATAAAGTGCAAACCAGGAACGTAATAAAGAGAGTAAGGTCCTTTGGTGAAACAGAATTGATCCACTCAGTAAACTTCGTGTCCTCCATATCAATCTCTACAGTCTTCTCTATCCGCCTTAGTTTGTCCTCCACTGTACTTTCCTCCTCCACCGTTTCATTCAGTAAAGGTGTGGTTAAGCCATTTTGCTCCCGTTTTTGTCTACCACTTAGTCCAGTTGCATCCTTCACTGACTTATTGGTCTGTAATTTTCTCTGTTCTTTGGGCAACTTTCCTTCCAAACCTTGACAGTATCCCTCTCCGTACGCATACTTAGAAGACAAATGAGCCAACCAGCACACGACACAAATTCGAAGAAAACAAAGGATGACTAAGTCGAGTGAATCAGTATGAAATTTACGAATTGCAGAAAAGATGCCCTTAATTGTGAAAGGCCCATCGGTCAAGTGAGACCAGTGGATAAAAACGTAAAGTGCCTGCGAGGTCAAAATAAAAAGAATCCCACTGTGAATAGTCAGACAAATCCAGGGAGAGACAAACAAGATAATTGAAAAACCATCCAATTTCACAACATATGAAGAAATTCAAAGAAAAAACCTGAAAGGGACATGGACACAAAAATTCCTCTATAAATCAGAAACAAAGCAGTGTTTTTAAGCGATTGAAAGAACAAAGTCATCATCAGTAATCTCAGCACGGTACCAAAACGACACAGAGACACTAAGCATCGTGTGCAAAAGTAAGAGAACAATCACTCGATTAAATACATTTTATAGAAATTTTCTCACAATTAGAACAATTGAAAAATCTCATTGGCCACAAATACACGTTTATGCTCCAATTCAAAGGCGGGTGACTCAAGCTCACCGTAACACAGCTCAAGTCCAGAAACATAACACTAAAACATATCAGATATTTCCATAATAGTAGCCTCTGTGCAATTTTTGGGTCCGATGGTCCTTGGTATCCAAGCTCAGGAAGCTCCGTTTTCCCCCCTCCTTTCTTTCCCATTTTGCCCCACCTGTACCGTGGGCCCTCCCACCTGCCACAATTCTACACCGGTATTCAACGCTACGACCCAAAATTGCCCTTAGCGTTTAGCGTAAAACTTATTGAAAGGTTTCTCTTTCCCTTAGTGTATACTTGGATCCGCGCCGTTACCAAGCCTTCCTTCCGTCACCAAATCTTTCTCCCAGTAAATTGCACTAATATCACATATCATGTCAATATATAAAGAGCTTGGCAGCAAACATTAAAATCCATCAACCTGTTAAAAATAACAAAAACAAGTTATCATTATATTCTTTGAATGCATGGATCCAGGATTCTGAAAGTTTCTGATTTGCTGACAACCTTCCAAAATTCAAAACTAGCAAAATTGCCACTTAAGACCACTTTTATGAAGATTAATCGGAGACCAAGACAGTGACTTCCATGTGACAGGACATGTGGTATCTAAAAGAAACCTGTAGTGTCTATTTACCAACCACTTCATTCACTAGGCAGTTGCTGAAACTGGATATGTGATTTATCCCCAACTTTTAACACGAGAATGTCATTAAAGAGTAGAAGCAACCGCATCACTCCATCAATGATTTTTTTAGCATCGATAAAACAAATTTTGAATATACATGTATATCCCAAAACACAATTTCCAACACACTGAGCTTACTTCTTCTGATTGCGGCTATTCTATTGTAAACAAGGAAAATTGGACACGAACTGTTAGTGATAATTTCCAGAAGACCGTGTAAAGATGAGGCACCTCTTCCCTCTTTCTCTCCCTCTACCTCTGCCCTCTCCCTCTCACTCTTAACTTCCATCAAGGCCATGTACAGATGAGGCAACCTCTCCCTCTCCCTCTCCCGTTCCTTCTCTCTCTCCCTCTTGATTTCCCTCTCCTTCTCCCCCTCCTTAAATTCCAGCCAGGCCATGTACAGATAAGGCATCCTTTCATTTTCCTCTCCCTCTCTCTACCCCTCCTCCTCTCCCTCTTTTTATCTTTGTCTCTCTACTTTCAAAGCCTTCAATTCCATTGGATCCAAGCAGATTCCCTGCTTTCCTAAGGAAAGAATCAGTATCCATGCGCTTCCTAAAACTTCAAATAAACTTGAGTCCAACTAAATTTTTTTACAATTTCTCAAGTTCTTGAAGTTCTTGATAAAAACTTAATTGATGATCAAATTGCCCGCAATTAACTATTAGATCTATAGCAAGAGCTAATAGTGAGAGCGGAGGGCAGGAAAGATAAATTGTTCCGGTATAAAAAAAAATCGGTGACTTGAATATGGTTTGACACTCAATCAAATTATAGACCAATTCAAAGCTGGTAAAACGACAAAGTTAAGTTCTTGCCCTAATTTTGAGCGACATGTCCAGAAGCACAAAATTCTAGAAAGATTAATTCTGATAACACCATACGATGATGAGACACCTTTTCGGAAAAACCCTATGAAGAACTTAAGGAAGCTTTAATTGTCCATTCCTGAAACTTGTCAAGCCCTTTTGTGAATATTTGCAAAATTGACGAACAGAAAAAACAAGAAACAACATTCATCTTGTATGTTTTTATTAAAATTAACACCGTGACGGCACAGAAAATAATTAAAGACTACAGCAGAATTCCAATTCAATCAACAGCCTTCAGCCACACAAGGAGCGTTGGACAAAATTGAGCAAGAAAAGAATGAAAAAAAAAGAAATAAAACTAACCTTTATACAAACGATCTTATGTTTAGCAATCAGCCATGGATTGAAAAGGGCATATTTAAAAAAGAAAGGAATATTCCCTTCCGACCACTCTGAATGGCTGATGAAAAGTCGGACCTTACGACCTTTTAATGAACCTTTTGTTAAGCTTTGCTTTTGCATGCTTTTCTACTCTCCATAGATTATGTACGTTCAAGAAAAGTTTCCTATTTTCCTTTTGCATGTTCCGAGGGAGCTTCGCTGTTCACACATAGAGAAAATTGCGACGCGTCTAAAAAAACTTAAAAAGAAAGGCCCTGGAGCAGGATTAGCTTTCGTGTTCACACAAAGAAAGCGAAACGAAGAGAAACGGAGGGCTTGTCAGAAACGGAGGGCTGGTCAATGGCCAAGTGGCAGGAAAGGTCAAATAGGACGCCGCGTGGCTATTGTAAGATTTTGCGGTTAAATATGAGTGGGACGTATTTAACTTCCATGAGAAGTCTTCAGTAGTCGTTATCAGTGTTTTTAAACTGGAACCAGTAAGAGTACAAATCGGCAAGGATCCATGCAATCTACAGGTCTCACTCTGTGCATCCGCCACGTGTAGCTTCCAGAGTGTGACAGGTTTTCTCGGTACATGTATTCGTACACTGTATCTTAGATTATACCGTATAAAGCATCCTGGACTTCCGTATGTGCAATCTTTTTGACGACAAACAACCCCCGCAAACAGAATATAGAGAAGACATTATCTTCTGACAGCTAAAACAGAAACGTATGTAAACGAATCAATCTCCAGCGAGTCATGTTTTTATTCGATTGCGAATTACAGTACGTACTTTGCCAACAAGGTACACCGCCAATCGCTATTAGCGTAGAAGTTTCTTTAGAATATATGAATAATTACCGTGGTTTACGCTAATTAAGAATTTGAAAATTTTGAAAAAAACATACATTCTAATTGTTTAATAATTCTAATAAGGGTCTTTGAAAAAACAAAATGTCGGTCGCAAACATGCTTACACTAATATAGGTATTCAAACAAAATCTGTCAAATCGTACATAAATCATACGTTCACACGATCGAGACGTGGTTGCTGGACGAATATGTGCGAGCGTGATATTTGACAACCCGATTATATCCCCTTTTTAAAGCGCACATTCTCATGCGTCCTCGTTGACTAAAACTCATTAATTATACTTTTTCACTTAAAAAGGTACAGTTTTGTACGGTCTGGTAATGTCCGTATACCACACTAATTAAATGATGACGTACTTCCATTATGTATAGTACTAAATAGAGTAAAGAAAAAAATAGAATGAACTACGCTAATGGAGAATAAATAAAAAAAAAAAGCGGGACGGAATTAGCGTACACTACGCTAATAGCGATTGGCGGTGTACTGTACCTTACCCGAAACTGGGCTATGATAATGAAAATTCAAAAAACGCCAACGTGTTTTGACTTTTGGCAATGACGAGCGTCGACTCTTTCATGGAGATTTGTGAAACCGTACTCTGACACGGTTTTTCCTTCGCTAGATAATCAATTTCTCACCATTCCGACACTCAATTAATCGTATTGTGTATCGGGTAAAATCTCATCGGGATAAATTCGATATTCGAAACATTGAATATCGGACGGTTAGAGGTCTCGATATATCGCTCCGGGACCAACAAAAACTATCGTGATATATTGGGTGGGAGGTGGGTGTCCGTACAAATTTAGTACGGATATACTATCCTGTAAATTGTAAAACCACCCCCCCACCCTTCGAAGGCTAGGGGCGCGGGGGCCCGGGGGAAGGGGGAGGAGGGGAGGGAGGGGGCTTTTTGAAAAAAATTGAAACCCAATGTCGCTACGGTTTATTGTGGTATAAATACATCGGCATATCCAGCAAATATATCCGTAAAATATTGCGATATTGACCATCTCGATGCATTGGGATATAACAAATATCGGGTACCCAAAATTATATGCATATCGCATATTGACAAAGGGCCCCCGATACACAACACTATCAAATACTTAGCTCTTTTCTAGTTATCCATGAACAATTCCCATTCAAATATTTCATTATTGCTTTGCCCTTTTTCTAAAAGGGAAAAGCACTGTAGTCGCCTTCGTCTCTGGTGACAACGGAAATTGACCGTCGATTTATTTTGTGTTAGATCTTGAGCCGTTTAGTGTTTTGAGTTTTGATTGGTGTCTCTGGTGACAACTATAATTGATTGTCATTTTTTTTGTGTAAGATTGTGAGCCGTTGAGTGATTTGAGTTTTGATTGGCTTTGTTATGTTCCAATTTTGATGTAATGAAAAGAGACACGTGGTATAATCCTATTTGTTGTATTTCGCGTGGTTGTATTGGTATGATTAAAGGCTAGACAAAATCGATGTCACGCCAAAATGTCGTGTTATCACTACCGGCTGAGTAACGTACAGTATCGTACGTTAAAAATTTGCGCGTGCGATTCCGTACATCACGCCGAGTTGTCGTTTTGTCAATATCCGTACAGGCTAAAATGTCGTGTTATCAATATTGGTTAAGTAACGTACAGTATCGTACTTTAATTTTTTGCGCGTGAGATCCCGTCACATCACGCCACTTTGTCGTGTTCTCAATATCCGTACATTACTGTTATTTCAGTGTTGGCGTGACGTACGATGTGTCGTGTTATCAACAGCGGTTGAGTAACGTACATTATCACACTTTTAATCTTGGCGCGTGCGATCTCGTCACATCACGCCACGTTGTCGTGTTCTCAATATCCATACACTACACAGCGAATCGTAGTTAGAGTAAATTACGCTAATTCGGCCGCCCTAAATTTCGACTCTATCACGTTAAATATAGTAAATGATTTGAATTTTTTCGTTATACTATTTAAGGTAAAGTTTAATTAGCGTAAAAAATCATAATATAGGTTCGTTTTAAATAGTGTGGAGTACGGACAACATCTGACTGTGCAAAATATACGGGCTGACAGTTTTTGTATGTCTAAATAACTTAGTGTTCATAATTACAGCGCGGATAATTATTGCCGACATAAACTAATATAGAGTACTTAAATAAAGTATTATAAATTTCCTCTATGAAAAGGTTTTATCACAGTAATTAGCGTTTATAACTCTAATTGTTTTTTTTTTGTTTTTTTGCTCTAATTTTTTCTTTACTATAATTACGATTCGCAGATACCGTAATTTCAGTGTTGGCGTCACGTACGATATTCGTACATGGTACGCACTGTACTATCCCATTGTTCATGGTAAAGACCATGACGATGCCAAGTGGATGGTTTAATTCGCGTTTCGTTCACGTAGGGGGTTTGTTTAAGCGTTAAAGTTTCACATTTATTTGAGCCGTCGATCTCAATCTAATGGACGATATGAATGAATGGACTAAACATATCATGAAGTATTTAATATTTGAATGTTAAATATAGAATACACATTAAACTATTAGCATTATTCAACCATTATTCATTTAAGCAAAATACTAATGGTTTTTGTTTATTTTATATTTAGGTGTTGCATGTCTATTTTTCATATTTTTTTTTATCAATATATAATATCACAAAAAAAGAAAACAAAAAAAAGACAAACAAAATAAATAACCACAATACAACCTTGATCACATAACAAAAACGCAAGAAACAAATGTAAACATAACAAAGAAAAAAAGAAGAAAATAAAAATAAAACATCAAACTTAACTAGGATTCAACCAACTTAGTCCAAAGACCCATATGGTTGAACAACATCATTATTAGCTCGATGGCTGACTAACACTACAAACACGTATTTTCTTTTATATTTTCTTATAGTTAGAATATGTTGATTTATTTAAGTACTTTTTTTTTGTTTTCAATAAAGTGCCTTAGTCAAAGACCCAGATGGTTGCATAAACATCATTATCAGTTCAAATGCTGACTAACATTACAATCATTTATTATTTATTAATTTTCGTTGTTTTTTATAGTAGATTGATTACTTCGAGTATTTGTTTTTTTTTTTTTTTGTGATCAACCAACTTAGTCCTAAGACTTAGAAGGTAACATAAACATCACTATCAGCTCGGAGGCTTACCAACATCACAAACACTTGTTTTCATTCATAATACTTGTTTGTTAGACTACATTGTTACTTTGAATATTTTTTTTTCTTTGTTTTTTCGATCAACCAACTTAGTCTAAAGACCAAGAAAGTTGTTGAACATCATAATCAGCTCAAAGGCTAACGAACATTACAAATATTGATATATACATTTTTTTTAAATACAACAAAAATACTTTGACTATTTCGTTTCGGTGAAACTTGATTACTTTGCTTTTTTTTTATATGACCAGCATTACAGATATATATATATATATATATATATATATATATATATTAAATACAATACAAATACTTTGAATGCTTTGAATACTTTGAATACTTTTTTTTGGTGATACTTTGATTACATCATCATCATCATCATCATCATCATCATGATCATCATCATCATCATCTCCATCTTCATCATCATCGTCAACATCATCGTCATCATCATCATCGTCAACATCATCATCGTCAACATCATTATCATCATCATCATCATCATTACATCATCACCATCATCATCATCATCATCATCGTCACCATAATCGCTACATCATCGTCATCATCATCATCATCACATCATCATCATTATCATCATCATGATCATGATCATCCTCATCATCATCATTATCAACATCATCATCATTATCATCACATCATCATCATCATCATTATTATCATTACATCATCATCATCATCATCATCATCGTCAACATCATCATCGTCAACATCATTATCATCGTCATCATTACAGTATCATCATCATTACATCATTATTATCTCCATCATTATATCATCATCGTCATCATCATCAACCCATATTTCAGTAGGAGCGACAATGCTCTAGAAAAAAAAATAACGAATGATTACCTTTTTTACATAAAAATATTTAGACTCACAACCAAACAATAATAAGGAAAGAGCACGAAACAAACAATTCCCAAACCCTGTAGCATGTAATCTAAAAAGAGGTTTTTGTGTCATAATGAGCTTACCTAAAATAGAACTCTCTAAAGCCGAAAAAAAAAACACTTACACCTGAATAACAAAAAATACATAATATCGTATATATAATGACAGTTTCAATATATATAACATATCGAATAATATTTATATCACATGTAACTGATATAGTATAATACGTTATAAAACGTTATAATACATATTTAACATAAGTGATATATGTAATATATACAATAATGCACGTTATTATCGGTTTAATATATTTGAAGTAAGAGTTATATTATAAACAATGTATATAATAATAGTTGAAGTATAATATATGAAACTACTGTTACAACATCTGCTATAGTTGTACTGTATACTAATAAAAATTATGGTAAACATAATGTAATGGTTAGATATAATTGTAATAAACATAATGTAATGGTTAGATATAATTGTCATAATGTATATAACATAACAGTTAGTTTCAAATGTTATAATTACTATAATGTAAAACTTTATTATAGTTATAATAATTAACATAATATAACGGTTAGATATAACTGTTATAATATGTATAATATAACACTTTATTTTAACTGTTAAGATAAATATAATGTAAACTGTTATAAAGAATATAATGTAATAGTTAGTTAACACTAATAATTAACACATTATAACAGTTAGACATAAATGTTAAAATATATATAATAAAATAGTTAGTTCTCACTATAAAAGTTAACACATTAAGATAGTTAGACTATAATGTATAACTGGTTAAAACTCTAATAATTAAACAGTTAGATTAAACCTGCTATAATATGTGTAGTAAAGCAGTTAGATTTAATTGATTAGATATAAAAACCCACCCTCAATATCTGGTTCTTGGTTGAATGTGTCAATGCAAACCTCCAAGTGGCTCCACAATTATTCCAATGTATTTCGATTAGCATAATCTATAATAAAAAGCAGTTTATGAGTGGAATCTGGAGAATCAAACTTATAGAGAACACATTCTGATAAATATCTCTCACCTTATTTTTAGTCTACCTCTCTTAAAAAAAATGGCTCAAAATGAATAGAAATAAGATGCACAGAAAGCTTACAAAATCCTTCAGAACAGGATGGCGACATTGCCGCCAAAATCACGTGGTGACGGTGAATGAAAAGTGTTGAGTATGAGTGATGAATAAAAATGGTGAGAAATAAGAAAAAATAGCATTGCTTATCAAAAGGTCAGAATTTGTAAGACCGGAAAAGCTCTTGAGACTACACGCAACAAGGTACACTATGAATCGCTATTAGTACTAGTGTTTGATTCGCCACTTCAACCAAATTTTACCCGTGCACACGAGCCCGATTTACATTTCTTAGTCACCAATTTCAATTGTCGGGTTGATAATCCGATGAGTGTGCACAGGGAAAAGACGATTTAAGTGGAGAAAAAATCATGAACGCTAATAGCTTTATACGGCGTCCTCCATTCAAACCCCGTCTCTAACCTCAATGATATATAATGTAACCACATTTGAATTCAAATTCAAATTACAAAGCTATAGCAATATTATTTAAAAAATGACAAATAGGCGAGTATGTACCTGATGAATGTACCCGAGACTTTCCAATACACGCCCCAAAAGATATCCCCCCTTTTGTGGAAGTCTATGATCCTCTTGAATTGTTCGACTTAGAGCGGGAAGCATTTACCACAGCTTTGCTTCGGTCGCCTAATCTTTCTGCTGGGGCCCATCTGGGATGGTGTACGAACTCCTCCGTGACGTATTTCCTCTTGACACCCCTTCTCAAGGTTTCGATCTTCTTTTTAAGGTGGCTTCAGAGATGGCTCGAGGACATGTTCCTCACACTGTTGTACCCTTTCTGTCTGCGGCTCGCCTTGTCGCTGTTTCTAAGCCTGCTGGAGGAATTCGCCCAATTGCTATCGGTGAAGTGTTATAGTCGCTGACGCGATGTGTATTCAACTCCAAGGGGCTTTCCATGACCATTTTCCAGCGCACCAGTTCGGTGTTACTACAAAAGGGGATTGTGAGGCGGTTGTTTATGGTGTTCGAGCTGTTTTGGATCTCCATCCGGATTGGGTGGTCCTCCATCTATATGTTGCTAACGTCTTTAACACTGTCAACCGTAGTGCTATCTTCCGAGAATTGAGGCATGCTCCATCTCCTATCAACCAGATTTTCCCTTTTGTTCGTGCATTTTATTCTCGCCCGAGCTCCCTCATCTTTTCTCTAGGCGGTCCCTTTGTTGAGGTTGCCACTTTGGAGTCTGCGACTGGCACTCTCCAAGGTGATCCTTTGGGGGCCCCCCTTTTTGCATTAGCTCACCTTCAAGCTTTACGCAACTCTGCTACGACTTTTCCTGGGTTTTTATTCCCTTCCATCGCGGATGATACTCATATTGTGGGCCCTCGTGACCGAGTTTTATCTGCATTTTCCCATTTTGCAGAGCAATTTCGTCAGATTGGTTTCCCATTTTGCAGAGCAACTTCGTCAGATTGGTTTGCCAGTTAAACCGTCTAAATGTGTGGCTTGGTGCCCGCAAGGCTTACTTTCAGACTTCCCTGGGTTTTCGGATTGCATCTCCGACGGATGGTATTAAAGCTTTAGGTTCTCCGATTGGTGCCCCATCTTTTGTGAACTTAGTTGTCACTAATGCTTTGTTAGAGGACCTCTCGCACTCTGATGACCTTCCTAAACTATTCGACTCCCAAGTGGCATTCCAACTCCTCACTCGAAGTTTTGCTCAACGTCCACTCCATCTCGCTTGGAAATTACCACCAACGGCTCAATTTTTGTCCTCTCTAAAAGAGTTCGACGGTCGACTTTTTAGTGATCTCCATCACCTTGTTGGGCATGGGATTTTTGATCGGCCAGAGGGCTCATTTGCACGCGGTCGGGCTAACCTTCCAATTTCCAACGTTGGTTTAGGTTTGATTCTTGTGGCTCGAGTTGCTCTTGCGGCTTATTTGGGTAGTTGGGCTTTGGTGGCGCCCGCCATCACTTCCCTTTTTATAGCAAATGATGTTCATATTCTAGCCCAAGCTGTCCTTTAAGTTGAGAACAATATTTTTCCTTTTCATCAGGCTTTTCTCTCCGCTCGTGCACTCTTTCTGCTTGATGCCCGAAACTAAGCGCCACCCTTTCCGTCTCTTATTGCCAACAATACTTCCTTTTACAACAACACATATCCGAGGAGTTACCAGCCAGTGCATTCCATGAGCTATTAAACGCGCTACTTTCAGCTCAATCGCGTGCTCGTTTATGCTCGTGCTCGTTTACGCTCGTGCTCGTTTACGCTCGTGTTCTGGGCAGGGGACTGGTGCGTGGTTACGAGCAACACCCATTTTTTGGCACTTCCTGCGATGTCTGACCAGTTTACCTCTGCTATCCGCCTTCGGTTGGGTTTGCCTCATCCTCCGCTTCTTGGGCGCCCCAACTGCGTTTGCAACCAACCTATTGACGTTGACGACATCCATTTACTTCGTTGCTCACTGGGGGGTGAACGTACAGTCGCGCATGATTTGGTTCGGGATGCGATTGCTGCAATTGGCGTCGAAGTAGGCTACAGTGTGAAGCGGGAAGTTTCTCATATCTTACCTCCTCGTTCCCAATCGAGTGGTCGTCGAAGTCCTCGGGTTGACTTGGTTTTCCTCTACGGGACTGGGCGAACCTTGGGTGATGTTGTCCTTACTGATCCGATTGGGACACACACTTCTTCTCGCGCGGTAGTACATACGGGAGTGGCGGCTCGAGACGCAACGGCTTCTAAGAAAAGGGATTATGCTCACCGAGACCCAGCGGACCAGTTTGTCCCTTTTGTAGTAGAGATTTTTGATTCTTTGGACAAGTCTTTCGATGATTTTCTCCGCAACTGTGCTAAGAGAGCTTTTCAATCTAGGGGTCCAGGAAGTCCTCCCCCCAGCCTTCTCGTTGCCTTGTACCGTCAGCGTGTTTAGTTGCCCTTCAATGCCCTTCAATGAGCGCAAGCTGCGGCCATTCTCCGTTGAAGCACGGTGGCGGATGATAGGCGGGGCTTCCCACACCTTTCCCCACGGGATCCGGTCCACATCTATGATCCTCGAGGGTGTGGAATTTAGTTTGTTAGGGTTGTGGGGCATCATATAGAGTGGGTTTTTCTTTTTTGTCTAGTCATCTTTGGTTTTTTGTTTAGTCTTGCTAGTTAGCCTAGTTGCCTCTTTTTTCCTCAATTGTTTGTTTTGTTTTGTTTTTAGTATATGTCGGCTCTTTTAGTCTTTAAATGTTCTGTTCCTTTTTTTACCCCCTTTGTACTTTGGTGGTATTTCCATCGCACTTTCTGTAATGTCGTTGACACTCAATTGCTCGTATTGTGTATTGGGTAAAATCTTCTCGCGATAAATTCGATATTCGAAACATCGAATACCGGACGGTTAGAGCTTTCGATATATTGCTCCGGGACCAACAAAAAATATCGCGATATATTTGGTGGGAGGTGGGTGTCCGTACAAATTTAGTACGGAAATGGTATCCTGTAAATCGTACGGGAAATACCAACCCCCGACCCTTCGACGACTAGGGTCGCGGGGGCGGGGGAGAAGGGGGAGGAGGAGAGGGTGGGGGCTTTTGAAAAAAAAAATGAAACCCAATGTCGCTACAGTTTATCGTGGTAGAAATACATCGGTATATCCAGCAAATATATCGGCAAAATATTGCGATATTGACCATCTCGATGTATTGGGATATATCAAATATCGGGTACCCAAAATTATATGCATATCGCATATTGAAAAAGGGCCCCCGATACACAACACTATCAAATACTTAGCTTTTTTCTAGTTATCCATGAACAATTCCCATTCAAATATTTCATTATTTTAGATTTGAGACCACGTAGGCCTTCGTTAAGAAAGCACTTTGGTAAACCATTTGAGTACATGAGAATAAGAAACAAAGGCAAACACTAAACTGAAAAACAGATTGCAAGTGACAAGGAATAGTTTAATCTGACATAATGGGACAAAGGGTGAGATTGGACAACTTTTGTGTGGTCATGTGATGGGTTTAGGACAGTTTACTTAGGAGTTGTCGATCTAAAAAAACTTTGTTTTTTAAAAAATTTATTTATCAAAAAGGCTCCGATTCAGTGAATCTACTTTTTGTCTCCACCATTTATGTCATAAATATGGTGGATTTGCATGCAATTGGAACGGGTTGTTGGTACGTATTCATCAGCAAATGCCTCACACAATCCCCATGCTTGATGTCAAATTTTGTTGCATAATCATACAAAAGAATGTGTTGAAAACACATTCTATTTACCTTGTTTTTAGGGTTTGTGTCTACGAGTACTTGACAATTGACAGTGGAAGGCGAATTAGCATACGAGCCATTTACCTTCACAAACCCTTCTTGTGTTTTTGACAATTGTAGTGTACAACGAATCAGCTTACGAGCCATTTACAGTTGGAGACCTTGCATGCAGCGACGAAAACCATTTGGCGTATTTGTGTACGATCTAGATGTGGACGAATGTTTAACATGTTTCCCAATAGGTTCTTTCGTATTTGGGGGGGGGGGGGGGGGGGGGGGGTGCGACCTTCTCAGAGGCGTGTGCACCAAATTTGGGGACCGGCTTGCAAAGAAGCTCAGTATTCTTGGATGAGAATTAAAGGGCCTTAAAAAAATAACAATAAATTTGAAGACCCTCCGTGGAGGCGTAAACAGGGCTAGAAGACTCCGAAAATAAGTGGACAACGCGGGCAAAAATGGTTTGCACGAAGACAATATGATCGAGAGAACATCCTCAGGGCAATGCCAAGGAGAGTTCAAATCATCACCCTTGCTGGCTCGACTTACTAAAACAATGTTTTTAATATTGGTATTCGAATAATGTATATCGCAAGATTGCATTACAGAAGCTTGTCTCTTAGCTGAGAGGATTAACGTGTGCGTCTTTACTACCCTATGCCCTTTCCTCATATCATATATATATATATATATATATATATATATATATGTTATTTAAACTAAGAGGCAAGCCTATTCAAACTAGGCGTGCAGGTGTTGACTTGAGACGGTC
This sequence comes from Zygnema cylindricum, assembly GCA_037447655.1. Lineage (NCBI taxonomy): Eukaryota > Viridiplantae > Streptophyta > Zygnematophyceae > Zygnematales > Zygnemataceae > Zygnema > Zygnema cylindricum. The sequence continues at coordinate 28,282 of JBBHKE010000855.1, forward strand.
TGTATGGATAGGATTCATTTCGACGGTCCTCGACAGTTTCTCACATTAAAATTGAGGCTCTTGCGATAGCTATCACGCTTGAGGAGAAGCCTATGATCCATGGGCATGCACATGCATGGATTTTTCACGATGGAAACCAAACAATGGGAATTTTAAGAATTGGACGTGATTGACAAGGGGTTCATGGGTGACACCAATCTCTTCGAAGACAAACTTCCCATAGGAGAGGAGAGTCCCACGGGAGACGGCGACCTCACGAGAGAGGACGGTTTTAAAGACATTGTCACCTAACAATCCCAGGATATAAAACAATGTGCGCCAAACTATAGGTCGGAGGCTAGGCATCCCATTCATTCACGATGCTCGATGATATAGAACATTTTGCGCCGACCTATATCTTACGGCCTAGGCATCGCATTTCCTGGCGATGCCCGAGGATTTAGCTTTAGGAGCATATTTCTGCCAAATCATCTAAACCGTAGGTTTGTACACATTAGAGCCTTACTCAAATACCCTCGGGGATTCCGTCCTATTCTTTTCTTTTTTTTGTGTTCCCATCGTTCTATTTGTTTTTTATTGTAGTTTTTCAGTTTTGGCCATGCCACCCCTTTTGTACCCCGGACTCAGATGGGTTACCATCGTGCTTTTTAATTTATCCTGCTTTTGAGTTGTAAAATGCAAGAGTCACATGTTTCCAGGTCCAAAAAGAATGCAACGTCGTACCTTTGCCCATGCCTCTAAAGAACCACTCAAAGGTCATCTGTCCCAACCATATAATGACCCCGATCTCCATATAACTCACTTTGCTTCATATCGTTAGGCGCATCTGTGTACCTTTGCCCATGCCTACCTATGCCCGAGCCATACAATGACCTCAGCTCCCCCCCCCCCTCCCCCATATGGATCACTTTTTTGCTTCATATCGCTTGGCGCATCTGTGTTGCTTAGCACCGTCCATCGATTCAATGTTTTTTTTGTTTTTTTTGAATTACACAAAATAAGTGTTTATTCTGCCTTCTCTCTCTTTTTCTTTCTCCCACTTTTTTTCTCATCTTCCCTTTTTTTCTCTTATCTCTCATTCGTCTGCTTTTCTTTTCTCTCTCCCTTTTTTTGTTTTTTGTTTTTTTATTTCCTTTCCTTAATTATCTCGTCTATTAATCTCTCTGTTTCCCCTCACTTATTTTTCTTTCGTCCTTTCTTTTCTTTTTTTTCTCCCTTGTTACTTTTTTCTCATATTTCTTTTCCACTATTTCACCATCTCTTAAAAAAAAGCCTTCCATCTCCTTCAAAAAAAATAAAAAAATAAAAAAAAAATAACAATAATAATAAATAAAAAAGCAATAAGACAAAAAAACGTCAAAAATTAGAATAAACGTAATTTTTTTCTTAATTATTATTATTATTTTTATTTTTTTTAATGTTTTTTTTTCCTCTCTTTTTGTGGAAGGAATGTCAAACCAGATATTAAACGGATACCACACCATAATCAAAAACAAACCAGAATACCAAACCAATACCAAACCAGAGTAATGAACCAAAATACTGAAGAAATACCAAACCAGAATAGCGAACCAATACCAAAACAATGCGAAATCAGACAAACCAGTCTAAAACCTGCCAGAATACCAAACCAGAGTATCAAACCAATACCACATCACAATACCAAACTAACACTGAACCAGAATTTTATATAACCTTCATGTTTAACAGTTGTGAATCAAACATGTCAAATACCAAACAATAGTATCAAACCAATACCATATCACAATACCAAACTAACGCTGAACCAGAATTTTATATAACCTTCATGTTTTACAGTTGTGAATCAAACATGTCAACCCGATATACAAATGCCACGTGGAACTTTCCCATAGTAATACTTAGTGGTTTCCTCAGAAATTTCCGAAGGATAGTCACACTGGCCTATATATGTGATTTAGAGACGTTGTAAAAACAAAAGTTCCCTACTCGTTTTTTTACGGGTGCTTGTGATGTACAATAGAACGAAAACCACAGGGATGTAAGAACTTGCAGTAGTTAACAAGGATTATGGCCCATTATTTAATCAATTATAGTCCCACAATCCAATGTAAAACACAGTAGGGGAAAGTATATATTCGATAAAAACATTCGTTGACAATCTCCTTGAACAACAACTAGACAATACAAGCCGTGATTCAGAAAAAAAAAATTGATAACCGACTAAACAACAACCGTGAAATTCTCGCTGCATAATACAGCCACCTTTGTCCTTTCATTTTGTTTGTTTTTTTTTTCTTTTTCATTTACAGGTAAGACAACACATTAGAATATAGAAGATAAAGAAAATCTCGAAGAACGTGTTTTAACTCAAAAGTACCCGCAATTCTCTACCTATCCCAGCGATTTCAGGAGCTTTGGACTGTTCAGCTGCACCAATAATAGTGTGTATATCGAGGTCTAATGCTATGGCCTTCACACAGCCACTCAACACCTGAACAGAGAGGAACAAAGTGGGATGAGAAATTCAGCAGAAAGTTTCAATCTGGACACTGTCCATCGCTAAAGTTAACACAAGTGAAGAGTTTTTTGTGTATCCAACCATATGCGTTAATAACGCTATTTAACGAAGTGGCCCTCAATGAGCCATGTTGCAAAAGATAATTGAGTGTAGTTATTATTAGTGTAGTTAATTGTAATAAAGTTTTAACACTAATAATTCACTAACGCTAATAGCCATTGCGGTGTCATTTCTCAGGCTTATTTAAACCATTCAGTTGATTAAACCGCACTCCTGCAAGCAACTCTTACTGATTTGTGCAAAAGAAATCAACCAGGGACGAGCTTAAGAGCTTGCATTACCATTCGGCTCATAGGCAACAAAAAACCAATCAACTCTCCAAAAAGAACATTGAACCTTCACTTTTTTTAAACAGAAAATAGTCCCCCTCAAAGATAAAATTACTCACCAATGTTCCAATAGACTGCAGTGCACGAAATTGAACATCCATTTGCAATTCGTTTGGAGTTGCAACCTGGCCACTCAAAAACCCTTTTTAAGCTTCTCTATCATTTTTATAGAGATGTTTGACTGAGATGGCTTTCATTCTGAATAGGAGATTAGCAATGGCTAGAGGCTCCAGCATGCCTATTTAAGCTTCTGTCTATTTAGACTCAATTAGTCAACAGACAACACATCAAACAAAAAACCACGATGTTTACGCAGGTATGGCACACACCAGACTGCGTTCAGAACATCTTTCCCAAAAAGACTAAAAAAAAAGAGAATCCGTAATGCCCATGATACCGAACTGTTTCTCACGGTTGAACTTGATTTACTTTTGTGCCTAAGTTTGAACAATGAACAGTGGATTCTGTATAACTTCAACTGTTAAACGATTGTTATCTCATCAATTTAAATTAAACAGATCTTACAAGTATATCTCCAGAAAAACCGATGCTATTACGGTACTGTATACTTTAACAAATATTTAGAAAATAGGTAATCAATACCCAAGATATGCTACACTGATTTGCCCAAATTTTAGCCATTTGTACACCAGGGCTTCATATTTTTCCGCATTTTGAACTTTACATGAGATATTTATTGAACAAAGTCGTTCAATAATTATTAAAAGTTCATTATTATGGGTATTACGGTAACTCCTCGGCTCCAATCCCTAGGTCTATATGCAAGGAGCACGGGCATGAAAGACAACAAAGGAGTTGTTCATCTGAGAGCTCTATTCACTACCTCACCGAGCATGGCACATACTTGTGTATTCCATGTAAACCAGTTCCAGAAAACACGCCACATACTTATGATTTCATTGGGAAGTCCGAGGACAAAAACCTCACCTCAAGTGCAGCAGATAATACTTGGATTTGACCCTCCTCATCGGCAATCTCGACCATAAGAACAGAACAGCTGCAGACAAACCAAAATCATAGACTATAATGAATAATATTACAAGAGAAATTATTACTAACCAGAAATTATTACTGGCAGATGATTCTTACTAATGATGTAGTTGGGGTCTCATTGTGGTACACTGTGAATTGCTATTGGCGGTAACAACATTAATTCGATGCCTGTCTTCTTTGGCCCTTGAACATAAATATGCTTTACTGATACCAACTTTTTTTTTTCTTAACGCTAATTTAGCAGTTAACAAGCGTCCACGTTGCTCGGACCCATTTTGAAATTAGAATCAATAACACTAAAATAAACCACGCTATATATTTCTTGACGCTTATTGTAATTCACAGTGTACCGCATCTCAAAAATGAACACCAGATTAGCATAATAATCTAAGGAGTAAGAACAGACACAAATCATTACCCATATCACGAGCCTTCACAAGCATTGAAGCGCCAATGACTTACTTGCAATTAATCGAAGAGGACGAAAAGCTTTTTGCCTCTCCAAGGTGCATATATATGTGGCAGAATCCAAGATGCATCACTAGTACTTTAGTAGCCTATACAACCATTTGCATCTAGCAAAGTCCATGGATGAAGTTACAATACTATAACAAAAAAAGGAATTTATAAGTGCAGGTTAGTCAGCATATGCTTCTGCATGATGAAAAGGTTAAACTTCTTGTTTGCATCAAATATCCAGGCAGAGGCGGTAAGGACAGTATAACTCACTTTAGAAGAAGAGTGGCCCATGCTAAACGAACATTTTTATTGGCTGACTCTCTGCAATCTGCAAAAAGCTCCAGAATCTGCACAACAATAGACAATCCTGACACGTTGCGTTTTAATTGCAAGCACATAGCAAATGCAGCCAAGCCTACGTTCCACCGTAACTGCAGTAGAGAAGAAAAGTCGATTGTATTTCTTGCCAAAATCAAGTACATAATCGATTGGTATTAATCTCAAAGAATCACCAGTACGATAGTTGAATAAGACTAAAAAATAGAAATATTTAAGCAGTTTTATGAGAACCTATCCACATGAAAATGGTAATTACCATTCATTTACATTTCAAGGACAGACCGCCAAAGACCTAGATTATTGCACTAATAGCATATAGAGACACATAGGATAGATGGCACAAGAGCAAAGGTCTAAATCAGAAAACGTGAACAGAACAAGGAAAGGACACAAAAGACAAAAAGACGAAATGACAAAAAAGTCAAAAAGGCAAAAAGACAAAGAGACAAAGAGACAAAGAAATGATACAAGGAGATAATAGAAACAGGAAAAGACAAGAAAATTAGTTTACTGTCATTTTCTTCGCATTGTACTGAACAGCAAATATCTAAATGAAAATCCTACTGACACATCTGTCATTTACATGCCTGTAATATGCTTCATAATGCCAAAGACATAGTGGTAGAAAAAAAAACAAATGTGTTTGAATCAAAAACCTCCCGTTGGTTATTTAAAAGATCACACATGTGCTGATGAAAATTTTGAGCAGTGATTTTGAGACATCTACAATCACTACCTGCAATATGGCAGAAAACACATTTGTCTCAACAATGAAACATCCTAACAAGCGTAACACCAACTCCCACCTTTTTGCTTACGCACTGAATACATACTTTCCCACAAAAATGAAGGACGAATGAACGTAGTGCATCTAGACCAAAACTGAACACTTGCTGTGACCAATACAAGGCTGTGACATAAGCGACAGTTTCAAACAATCGCAGTGGACAACACTTTAAATAACCGAATATAAAGTCCCCAACTTTTAAATGGCTTACCTCTTCTCGGTGTTCATTTATCCATGGCCGAAGTGCTGTGTATCTGAAGGTGTTTACTGCCATTCTGAGGCCAGTTAAATGGTTCTGCACAATAGCAGGTTTCTCTCCCGCTCTCTTTAGTGATTCCAGAAGAAAATCTGCACATCAAATTATAACATCATTGTGAAAACAGAAGGTTATGCATATTTGCAAGAACGCAAGAACCGAACAATCCAAAATAATCCAGGAACCCTCACCCATCCCAGACAAGGTTCTAAGTCGTTCCTGGTGCAGAAAAGTGCTTATCTGAGAAGTACAGGAGAGAACTACATCCAGCATTGAAGTGACTGTCCAAAAGGTTTAACTTACTTTTGTCTCTCGAACTTAAAGCCATTTCTCCCAAACGCGTGGCTGCTTGAGGATGGAGAAGCATCATGCGCAAAAGGTCCAGAACTGCAGAGAATCCAAGGACCATACAGACTGGGCTTCAGCAAAACATAATAGTGTACAGTTAGGGTTATACAGTAAAATAGTTGCATACATTTTTCACTTGCCGAACAGTCTAGGGGCTACTGCTATTAGTGTTTTTTTCGCCACGTTAAACGTCTTTCCTCTGGGCACAAATGTCCAATATTTTACTGGAGACCGCCAATCGTACCTTTCAATCACAACTGTCAGATTAAGATTCCGACAAGTGGGCACGTAGAAAGATGTTTTAAGTGGCGAAAAGTTATTAACACTAAAAGCGATACACGATGTAGTGTACAGATGATCAGGCAATGACTACACGCATCAGTTTTTAATTTACGACAGCCTGTTATCCAAGGCTGATCCGTGAATGCCACGCAAGTCCAAAAGAACGTCATCATTCTAAACCTACGGTCAACAAATCAGAAGTTCTACGGGTCAAGAATCTGATAGAGGAAGAGACATACTCAGGAGTTGCTTCGAAGAAATAAAAATCAAATCATACTTGACCTTGTTAAAAGACTCACCAGGAAAGAGACAGGCCCGTGGCCATGTTTCAAGCACCTTTTGCAACAAAAAAATATCAGCATCTGCAAAAACAGAAGAATTATAATGGGAGGTATCCTTGAGGGTGGCAAGAATAGCTTCCATTCGCATCATTTCAAGCTCACTCAAAGATGAAGTGGAACTTTCCTGCCACAGCCACCACAAACCCCCTTAAACTATTATTTGTGCCACGTACAGCATACACATAGACATACACTAACAAGTGGTTGTCAAGAATCATAGTCATTTTTACTTATTTATTTATTCATTTATTAATTTTGTTACCTACACATGTGCCACAATTCGTTTGAAACTCTTTACGTTGCAGGAAATGGATTTCTAAAGGTGCCAAATCCCTGCAAAATTCTACAACCAAGGTTATTAAAATTACAGAGCTCATTCATCTGGAAAAATTTACACTTTCATCTGATGCAAAAAAAGGTCAACCGAAGGCTACACAAATGTTAAACTTTAAGATCAGAGCAATCCCCCGTCCAGATTGAAAACAACATTCTCCCAGAAACTAATCTGTGCCAGTGCTCTTATCAAGCTTGATAAAGAAGGATTCTTACAATTCTGGCGATAAATAAACAGGCTACTACTTTTGCAGGGCTAATGCAGTTGCACTTTCAATAAGTATAAAAAACAAACCTCATTTGCTGCAATGGTTGCATTAAACTCCTGCAACTTCTTCAAGATCCCATCAAACTGTGCCATATCGAACAAAAGATATCCTTTCTGCGAATCCCAACAAACGCCCAAAGAGGAAAAGAAACATCCAAAAACCATCCATAAGGGGTACTCGATAACTGTCAGAATTGTCCTGGCAATTACATTTGTACGAGCCTTATAGCAAAAAATAAAATTAAATTGATGTGATGTCACGTCCTCATCCACGTCATTGCATAGACTTCATTACCAACTTACCACCTCGTTACATTCCCATCTACTTCTTAGCAAAACCTTAGAGGTGCCGTGGACGTACCTTTGGAATATGCACAAACGCTGGAGGTGGAGTAATGGGGGAAACAGGTTTGGTTGGAACTGCTCCCACTCAACCAGTATGAGACAATTAGTGCTTTCGAAACTCTCGAGATAAAATTGACAATGTCAAAATATTCCACCACAACAATTTCGACCCTACACCGTGAATCATTATTTACGTCAATGTTTTTTCGCCATTTGAATTAACTTCTCCCCGTGGACACTTTCGTAAGATTTCCATTTGGAGACCGCAGATCAAAACAAAAAAGATCCTTACCTTCCCATGGCAACCATTGGATTAAAAATCAAACAAGTGTACATCGAAAAAAAACAATTGAAGGGGCAAAAAAAAAAATTGGCGCTAATAACGACACACGGTGTAATGTGGTGGTTTGACAAAACAGCAGGAACTAACCTGCCAACAAAGCTTGGCCTGTTATCTTTCCATGTTTGAAATCAAATTCAGCTGTGTGCGAGTGCAAAAGTTTTGAAACATTGAATGCAAGACTAATAGCAGGACAAGAGAGTTTACTTTCCAGGACATAGCATCCAGCAAAAATGCCCTTTAGTCTACCATCCAGCATTTTAACTCAGATAAAACTGCAACATGAAATTTCATAAAAGCCTGCACAATAAGTTAGACGCCATTAAGAAAAAAAAATCCCAATTGAGAAACTGCTGCTGGTGACTACCATTCGATAGAAGAACAGGTGACTAACACAGCCCTCACAACCCAGGATAAACATATTCCATTCAAAACAAAGTGAAAATAGATCACTGCTTCTGGCCAAGCTCACTCACCAGATCCTGTAGAGCCTTGAGCTGGTGGCACATAGGCCTGTCCTGCAATATAACCAGTCAAGATACAGATGCTGTAAGACCAACAACCCCAAAGGAGACCTCATGAGCTGTACAAACACCTCAATGAAAAGTCCATCTTCCCAAATTGTCCATCCGTACAACCCAAAAATTACTCGTTCACACTATTCCTTCGTTTCTCTGGGCCGGCCCACTCACCCCCTGTGTATGGATCATAGATAGTATTGTGCAAAGCTGGGGCTGCCTGTCCTGTATTCTGAACAATAAATTGCACCACCTGTTCTTTGTATCCAGCAGGGAGGTCCTGCTCTTCGAGCCATTTCTCCGCCACATCATATGGATTTTCTGAAATCGCACCCCACTCTCCGGATGTTTCAGATAGCAGCAAGCTATGGCCCAGATGCAAAATACTGTGCAGAAACCAACTAAAAATACGACCATTGAATGTACATACAGAAGAGCCAGAAGAAATAAAAGCACTCACCACCGCGATTATACGGCAACTTCCGAGGTGGGACGCCATCACCTATATCTACATCAAAAACTGCATACAAAAAAAGTCGACAATTTCAAGCATTAGACAAGGGAAGCAATCTAGACAGGAAACAGTAGAATCTCTATAAAATATTTCGACAACAAATAAATTGTAGACAAGTGGACCAAGAGACTTCTTGGTAAAATTGACCTGATACAGGAAATACATCGTTGCAATCAGTTTAAGGATTACAATGCCTGCTTAGGTCTTACAAAAAAGAAAAAAACAAAAAAAAACAGTAGTTGTAACGCCTTTGTAAATTCCAGTGGGACCTATCATTCAGTCTAAAATCTATTGGCCAGAATGTCTTCAAGAAGGTCCTTCAAGAAAAACAACCAACAAGAAAGCAATATGCTACTACAACTCTAGCAATAGAGCACATAACTGTTGTACAATCAGGCGAATCTCAGTAAATAATTGCACAAAAATCACCTGAAGAACAAACAACCAATTTAGCTGTAGCCCCTAAGGCATGTAGGAATACACGCATACTTGTGGCAGAGAAATGGCAAGCAACATTTCTACTCACCATGGTCATACACCATTCCGTTGATTGTCCTGCCTGCCAAAGGGTCACTTGGGCCATCCACCACTTCTCCAATCTGTGACAAGATATATCCCAAAGTCAGTAATTGCCCCTAGTACAGTAAGTCTGGCTGGTGTTCCTACAAGTTGAGCAAAGCTAGAATATCTGCCATCCATTCAACAACAAGCATCTCCTGTTCAGTGGTGAAAGCAGGCCATCAAGAAATGGTGTTCCTGTCTCGCTTTCTTTCCCTCGACGAAATTGATGCTCGTGACAATGAGTTAAAAGAATTGAGAAATCACATGTTGTTGAACAATGTGGACTGACAAGAAGTAATCAACCAAAAACTTGAAATCAACAGTTTGTTTTCCCGAAACTGGAAAACTTTAGGACGGCGAGTTTCATGCACATTTTATATTAACGAATCTTTGCAATACTAGTTTGAATGAAGAGTCAATGTTGGGACAGCACACTACAACATGCTTCATTCCTAAAATTTTGGGACTTGTCAATAAACAAGATTTTTCTTTGCACCAATGGTTTGTTAACAATTCCAGTTTGGAGAATGCTGGGCACAAACTTTTAAATTCTTTAAAACTTCGTCTGGTTACATTGCAAATAGGTCACGACCTGGACAAGATTGCATTTCTTCATTAAAAATGAACTTGAATACTCCAATGTTTGCAGAAATTCCAAAATTTCTCTCCAAAATTTCAGAGATGCGAAAACCTGGAGCATTTAGACTACAACAAAAAAGCATACAATACCACAAGCCAATTCACGACAATTTTCGTGGAATCAAAGATCAGGGGCACTAAAAGACTGAAACCCACTACAGCAACCAAAAGAGTTAACCAGCAGAAAGCTTGCTAGCTCTGGTCACGTTTTAACACAAGCAACAGAACTAAAACGAAGTCAGATTCACCTGTATTTTCCTGATAAAACTCTTCATGCTCTATAAAGCTAAGTTAATGAAGGGAAGAGTGTGCCTGAAGGATCGACAATACACCATCACATAGGCAATCAGGCCTACATGAACGGACTTGTAAATTATTTTCTTCAATTACCTGACTTCTGTGTTATCTACATTCATGGGGTTTAGTCCTGGATCCCTCAGCCGCATCTACTAGGAGAGGGCGAGTAAGGTAAGGAGGCTTTCATGTTGAGAAAAATATTTGCCACAAGCCCACCTTTTCCCAATTGAACTCTTTGGCATTCCATGAGTACGCTATTCCAGCGTCACCCTCCCGAATAATCTTGTGTTGTCCATCCTTTTTTCCTGTGGGCAACAGATCAAATTTCACAACACCAACAGAGCAATGCCCATTAACAGGATTCAACCATATGTATCAAGTCCAGTGTGATTGTTCAATTCTCGAGCCACCCAGAAGTCAACTGTGAAACAAAATTTAACTTAGTTGAGAATTGTAAACAGAAACAAAAAATTAAAATCTAGGAAGATCACAACCAAAGAATGCAATGAGAATGCCACCTACCAGGCTCCTGTAGAGCCTCAAGCCCAGGAAGATCTTCCACCTTCACATTTCCAACCGTCTTACTGCAGCAAAACAACCAATGTTGCTTACCATCAATAACAGCCCTGGCTGAACGTCAAACTGAAAGGGCATCCTATTCCGTCAATCATTTCAGTCGATGTCTAGCAAGCTGCCGTGCATAAACATTGGTGTGAACCTCACTGCTTATTGAATCTTCTTCCACCCGTGTTCTCAATGGAATTTTCTACCCTCTATGATAACAGGAACCCACCTCCTCCGAATTGCAGAAAGTTGTGCTTCAAAGGACTCAAGGACATCTCTGGAAGCCACACGCTTCTCATTCCTAGTCCACACTCGTGCCACTCCATCAGCACAAGCACTGACAAGATCCCCATTTGGCAGGTAAGCGACAGCCCACACACATCCTGGATGCTGGATACTTTGCTGACAAGATCCATCTGAACCAGCCTCGAAAATGTCTCAAACCCAAGAGTCAACTCCTAGACATCACCAATAATTCTGCCTCAACTGCGGGGCTGGGTATCAAATAAACAATCCAGAATATCATGGGCAACCAGAGCAAGGCAGCAAAGATCTATAGGACAAATAAACTGACAAAAGAAAACATCAAAAATTAGAAATTTTATCAGCTATCTTCTTGCTCGTCCTTCAAAAGATTAGAAAAATAACTATAAAAATATAAACTGATTGAGTAGGTAAGGGAGTTCACAATGAATAAGGAAATGTGCACATCGGATGCTTTACCAGAAGCAACATTCCCGTCGACTCGCACAACAAGATCATTACCATTTAAGTGTTGATCAGACATCGTTAAACACAAAGTAGTCAGTTGCCACAAAAATGTACCAACAAAAGGACTTCTGGCTGAATCAATAACTATGGTTTTTCCAAACGCTGCCTCTCTTGAATGTAGTCAGCTGCAAACCAAAGTTCCTCCACATACGATAAAATTACAGAAACGGCCAGAAACTAAAGGCGGATTTCCTTAATGACAGATATGCACATCATCTGACGGCTTCAGTCTTAGTCACCACCGTTCCCGTCAACTACTGCAACTAAGCATTAACCAAGCGATATTTCACGCACAACTAACCAAGAAAATCAGCTGCATTAACTGGCTTTCTGCAAGGAAATTCAACCAGCATTCAACCCTGCATTTGTATCAACATTCTTTTATAACCGGACTGTTTTCCAACAATGCTAGCTTCCGTAGCAGACAAAATTTGTTAAAAATCCATAGGTGTACGCATGAAACTGTCAACAGCCGGACGTATGAGATTACCCTTCCAGATTCTGACAGTGTTGTCCTCGCTCCCAGATGCTACCTCTGTACCGTGTGTTGCTACTGAATACACCAATGCTGTGTGACCAACCATCTCCAGCAATGGTTGACCAGACTGTGTCCAGAGTCGAACAGATCTGCACCGCAAAGAAAACCAAGATGTGTATATCACAAAAGAATAATAGAAAGCTTGAATATAGAGAGAGCCATAACAGGTATGGGACTCACCCGTCATGTGAAGCTGAAACAACGCCCACCTCATGCATCAACGCAAGTGCACGCACAGTGTCTGCAAACAAATGCGTCGAGTTGCCATCGCATCTGTTAATGGCACTTGAAATTCATGGGAGGTGGGAAAAAGCGAAATGCTGCCATAATGACAACTCAATTTGCAACTCACGCAACACATGCATAAGTTAAAACTAAAGGGATTGAACTTGTACAGTTTGCAGTTGTCCTCATCAGTTATACTTGCTTGCCTTGTGCAAAATATCTCGACATAATTGAAGGTCTATGAACTCTTAATGATTGACGAATAGACACCAACTTAAGATTACTGAACCACAAAGGTGTTTGTCAGAAGACTGTGTTTCTACTAACATTCAAAATCCCTGCCAGTGCAAGATTGGTATGATGCGGATAGCAAGGCGATTACCTGCATGGCCTTGAACGGTGCAGATGCATTCAGTTCCTCTCCAAATTTTTATTGTACAGTCTGATGAGCCTGCATCAATCGGGACGTTTTCCAACATAAGCCATTTGCATTCCAGTTTCACTTTCACAGCAAAGATAACAAACCATGCAAAATTTCCACGCCAGCAGCTACCTCCTCCAGAGATGATCAACCTGCATACAAAAGTATTATCAACAATGCTTGTAAAAAAAGGCAAAGTTCACTTACCCGTCACTACCTCCCCAGAGGGCATTGCCAGCACTGCCTGAACTGCTGAATCATGTCCAGTCAAAACCTCCGTACAGGTGCCGTTCCGCCACACTCTAACTGTCCTGCCCTCCTAACCGCCATCACAGCTAAATAGGGTGAGCAAGCGATAAAAATCGCAGCATCATCACAATAACTCCACAAAAAGGCGAGCTTGACCTGCAGGCCATTGTTGTGACACACCTCTTTGTGAACAGAGTACTGACTGATGCTCGATGCATAGGCTTTGTTTGAGCATTTGCCAGACTCTTACAGCTTATTTTCGATACCAAGACGAACGCACAACTTTTTTTTTGCAGTGCTCCTCTTCATCCTCACCTGTCCTGGGAAGAGGAAATAACGTCTCCACTTTCTGTTCCAGTGACATCGGTCACAACTTCGCTGTGTCCTCCTAAAGAAACCAAAATGGCAGCAGCTTCGACATCCCATACTAGAACCTGCTTGTCCATGCCACCAGAGACTAGGACACCGGCAGGAAATTTTGGACTTGGATGTAGCCATGCCACAGGACCAACAAAATGACGATGGCCGACTAAAATCTTATCAAGAGAATAACTCGATCCTGTATCATTTGCCGGTTTCCATATAATGATAGTTTTGTCTCTCGACGACGTTGCAATTGCGGAGTCAGAAATTACACAAACACCCCGGACCTGGCATAACACCAAAAAACAAAAGTCGGAGATATTTTACTCGGGAGATTACAAGCACTGATGTTGATAGCAGAAGCCAACAGCTGATAATTCAGCATGAAACATCCGTGTTTTATTTTCATAACGATAATTTGCATTCAAGTTGACAAAGAAACAAGCATTAATTCCAGGAACAACGCTCTTACAAAAAGCAAACACAATTCCAATGTAAGCTACGAAAATTGTTTGTTCATTATCTAAGAGTGTTAACTTATGAGCCATTCATTCTTGACATTCTGATGATGTCGACTTTCACTTGATCCATAGAGAAGAAAAAGTTTCTCACATCTTCCTTGTGACCCCGAAGTTCGCAGCAGAGCTGGAAAGGTACATCCGCCATAGCTGACGGACTCAACCTCTCGACTCAATACTTTATTATCAGGCTCGACTTTCACGACTCAACACAAAATTAATAACCTTCGGAATACTCTTGAACGAAGAAACCAAAACTATTCGCGCGCCACGCTCTCGTTCCAACTTCCAACTTTCGCAAGATGAGATAAGTATAATTTGAAAGTAGAGACGTCACTCTCCTCGTCGCTGTCACGTTCTACGTTAATTTCTTGATTTTCTCCATTAGGTTTTTTTTTAATTGCAACATCATGTCTGAAGCTTATTATTAGTTTATTACTTCAGCTTACTGTCAATCCTAAATTTTATCCTTGATTTGGAATCTCAATCCTAAAATTTATCCGTAATCCTAATCTTATCCTTACCCCATCCCAACTCTTGCCTAAGACTCACCAGCTCCGTGAATGAGCTTGGAACTCTATTATGGATACAGTACCAGAGAGTAGTGTCTCTGATGGCTTGAAGCCATTCCAAGATAGCAAAGTTACACTTTTTGAAGAGACTGCTCAAAGTTTTAGAGGACTAGGGGCTATTGCGAATCATTCAACCCACATTTTTTCACCAACAATATCTCTCTTTCCCCCAGAACTTGTTCAAAAAGAAGTCCAGGGAACAGGACCCTCAAATGATTTGTAAGCGATCTTTCATTTTACTTTATTTCGCTAATGCATTTAAGAGCATGCTGTATGAGAATCTACGGTTATTCGTATGCTTCTCAAAGTGATAATTTGTGACCAACAGGAAGCACTATAATTCGTATCAGTATCTTTGGAGTCACTAAACGACACGTTCCATCGCTATTGGAGTTAATGATCTACTAGCGTTAAAGCGGATTTCTTCAATTACTCTAAATTGTGTCATGCCACGTGGCTCATTATGGGCAATTTAACCAAATAGTGTTATTAACACTGATTTATTATTTTGTGCCAAAATCGAATTAGAGTCATTAACTCTGGTAGCGATGGGCAATGAACTCTTGTGCTGTGGTCTGTGCTAATGATCTGGACTAAATGTCGATGTGGCAATAGTCCATACGAGCAGAGGTTTGCCAATGAAAGCTGACGAGCAATATAAGGGTCACTGCTATTTGGAAGACCTTCTTTGGACGAATTTCAGCGAATGTGGGAGGATTTTAAGAGGGAGGGCATAGAGCAGCAGGCAGTGGCAGACAATCTGCCTCCATTTCAGGTTATGAGTGCCCCCTCCCCCTTCCTCTCCCCCTCCCCCTCTCCTCTCCCCCTCCTCTCTCCTCCCCTTCTTCATCTCCTCTCTGTTGTAATTTACGAGTGACCTGATGAGCATCTAGCCTTTTGCAGTTTCTTCCGATGCACGAGTGAGTCCAAGAGTGGGAGTGCATTAGCATTTAGCACTCTTTTTTTTTTGTCATTTTGTAAGAACTAAATGTATGATTCTTGTTTTCTGCAGGTCTATACTCAACAGGAGTTTGATGCTGACAATCAGGAACTAAAACAAATTTTGCAGAGTGTTTATCAAGAAAGAGAGCGTTTCCAAAATCATTATTCACCGGTATCTCTCTTTTTTTTTTGTCTGTAAAAAATGTTTAGAGGGCACATATTTTATTGTGATGTTTCTCCTCATGGAGGTTCGACATGACCGCAGACCTTTTGTTGAGAGATTTGGTTTCATATCCAAATGCATTAGGAGCAATACCAAAATATAGCATCTGTACCAGGTATAGTTCTATTTTTTTGGTCCTTGTGTCATTTGGATGTTTATGGCCTGTAAAAGTTATGCATACTGAGGTTTCTTTCACATTTCGTCTAAAATGGATCATGTTCTGGTCCAGATGTAGTAGTTTCTACCCTTATGTAAACCTTTTTGTAATTTAGATATTTAATTTCAGTGTTTTATTTTATTTTATTTCCGCTTATTAGCAGTTATGTAACAGACATATGCAAAGAAAATGTAAATCATGTTAGAGAAAGGTGACTTCTTGAAGCTTTTACCATATTTTATTTATAAGTGAACGTGGTGGAAATATCGCTAGTATACACTCTGAGTTAAAATTTCTGTAAGTCGTTAGAGTCTTGGAAGAGAAAAATCTATTTATTACTAAATAGGACAATTAGGAAATAAAAATATTTGTTATTGCTTAATTCATTCCTTAAGTATTAACCACATTTGAATTATAGGGTGTTGAAGATGTATCAAATATAGCTTTTCAAAGTTTCAAATACTTGTCAAAAATGTAAAATATTTGAATTTACTTTGTATTCAAGTCAACATGAAAATGTAGAAGATAAAAATAGTTCAATTAAAAGAAGGGAATGATTCAGTTATTATTCTGATATGAAACAAAAGTATCTGTTGGTAAATGGAATAATTCAATTATATGAGATTATTTCATTTTTTAATTCTGTGAAAAGTTAAAAATATTTTTGAAGTATATCTCCTTTAAGTAAAAGGTTGTGAGTTTAAAGAGCAAGTGCCAGATATGCAATAGGAGCTCTAATCGAATACGTACATGTATCGTATTAAACTGCATTCAGTTGCATTTTAAACATTTGATTGTTTTGCACTCTTTATGTATCGCTGTTAGTGAAAATTTAGAATTATATTTTGATTCGGTTCGGTCGACATTGACGTTTTGTGACTGTTTGTGCAGTTAGTGTAGTAGTACTTTTCTGTGTTCAAAGGCCCCAACAGAAAAAAAAACACCAAAGCTGTTGTATTAACACCACTAGTTGATGCATCCTGTACTGTTATTCACGGTATAGTTTTCCTCTGTTTTGCTTTGCTGAGGTCGGTTATTCTTATTGTGTAGCAGGTCTTGTTTGTCAGTAATGTCTGTCTGTCTGTCTGTCAGTAATGTCTTACTGCATTTTTTGGGCATTGAGTGAGATAATGTTCGTCTGTTTTGGGATGCAGCACCTGCGCTGGATTCGCGCAAAGCAGCCTCCAAAGCTGACAGGGCTGGGACCGGCTGCCAGGAAGGCACTGGAGACTTCTGATTGCTTGAACGAGGTGGGATGGAGTGGGAGTGGGAGTGGGAGTGGGAGTGGGAGTGGGAGTGGGAGTGGGAGTGGGAGTGGGAGTGGGAGTGGGAGTCGGTTTGGGAGTGTTGGAAGGATGACGAGGACGAACAAATTGAGGATGATTGGAGTGAGATGGAATAGTAATAAGTGGCCCTACACACAGAAAAATCACAAGAACTAAGAGGAAATAGAAGAAAAAAAATCAATAGTGCACCAGGAAACCTACGTTTTAACACTGAAACTAACAAATTGGAAAAAAAAAACGTTTGAGGCTGAAACCGAACCTTCGATTTTCGGGATGTGAGGGATTTCACATTTCCCAAATTTTCCTCGAAATTTACGAGGATCGAATTTTCCCAATACTCCAAATTTTCGACCTTCAATAGAGGAAAATCATTTAAATCTTGTTAGTCATGCAACAAAATATTAAGAAAGGGTAAAACAAAATCATAAAAGAATAGTTGAACAAAAAACAAAAAGAGCATAGATACGAACAAAAGAAATGTCTGCATTACCATGATCGACAGTTTTTTCGTTTCCTTTTCTGGAGCTTTCACCAAAACATGAAGGAAAAATCGAAAGAAGAAACATAGAACATAATAAAATTAAAGGCCGTAAAATTTTTGAGGAGTTTTGTGTGGCCATCTTTTTTTTTTGTCAAGTTTCAATTTTTGAGAATCAGATTTCCTAGATTAGATATCTCAACTGGATGAAACTGAGAGTTTCTGACTAAATAGTAAGAGGAAGTTGGGTCCTTTAGTGTGATAAAAATGAATTCAAATATGGGAATATTACGGAAAAGTTATAAGTTTGTGGGAATTAAGTATATCAGGTCAACTCGGTGAAATCTGCTGAAATTAGATTCCAATAGTAGATGAAATGGTATGAAAATTCAAGTCACGAGACACTGAAATTAAGTAAAGCACAATGCCTTTCTTTATTTTTTAACCACGACCAGCTTCTTCTATTTATACATTTTGCTTGGAGTGCTCAGGCTGAAGTTTAGGTCTTCTTTTTGTCTGACTCTCGGGGAAGTCTACTATGCCTCATAGCACTCTTAGATCGGACGCTCCATGCATTTTCAGATCAGCGGTTGTATCGATTTGGGAGATTTGGCGCGCTTTGAAATGTCGGCGAAATAGATCTAACCGAACGGCCGGCAGAAGTTACGGACGTCCACGCGCCTGGGTACGGCTGTTTCGACTTATCCGGTTTTGTGTACGGCATGGCAAATCTCGTATTGTCATTTTGTGATTTAGCGTCGAGCGAGTCGATCGCACCGTACCATCATGTAAAATTCGAACAAAAGTACAGTACAGAACTGTAGCGTATGGTACGAAAACAGATACGGCTCGACGGTACCCCGTAGGTGAACAACCTGTGAGAGCGCGACGACCAGATTTCGATTTGCGTCACACTATGAGACCCTGGTACAGTACGATACGAGGTAAAGTGCAATTATTGTGCAAAAAACTATTGGAAACGCAATGTTGTACCACCGTATAATACTCGTAATCCGAAACAAAGTAACAATAAATAGCTTTTCCAACTGATTCCGCACATAAATCTAAAGTTAAAGTTTTGGCATGAAAAGCACGTTAATAGATTCAAAATTAATATTAATAGTTATTAGGCTGCTTTCATGTAGTCTATGACCTGCATTCTAAGGGTAAAATCGGGTTTTCAAAATTAGTGGGTCACTGTTGTCTAATTAAGTTAATCTAACGTACACATTGATAGATGTAGAAATAGTGTGAGCTATCACAAACAGTTGTTTTAAATTCCATGTGCTCATTCTACTGTATATCATCTTATTAACATCACCAGGATGATAGCCACCCTTCAAATTTGCGCAACGTCTCATGTTAGTCTGATGTTACATTCGACAAAATTTTGGCTAAAATATTGGCACTAGTAAAATTATATATTTGACGCGCGTTCTCCAAATTGGGTGCCCACATGCGTTATTTTCCAAACACTTTCTTATTAAAAGAACCATACCCGGAATCGAGAATGTCCCTCCTTTTTCCATGTCTCCTTTCGTGAGCCTTTGCTAATTTGACTTTTGTCTTGTAATGGCATCTTCTCTTTCAATTTTTCAAAGTCATAGGTGCTAAGCGTCAATTTCTTGTAATCCCTTGGTTAAATTTCGATAAGAATCCCACGTATGGTTTGCAATTACCGCCACATCGTTTTAAAGGCAGGCAACTTTTCGCATTTTTTAACTGGTAATATTCTAAACCATTGGCAATATTCTAAACCGTTTCCCATTATTGAGAGCTAGGGCGAAGGGAAAAAAGAGGGAGAAAAGGAAAACTTATTTGGGTGCCATGCTACGAGGGGGGTGAGACTAAGAAGAAGGAAGGGAATGCCGGTAGTTGAGGGAGTAGAGTCGAGCTGGACAAGGACATAGAGTGGGGGTAATAGACTGAGTAAGAGCAGGAGACCGAGTGGGTGTATGAGAGGAAAGTGCGATAGGAGTGGGAGTGGAGGCAAACGTAAGGGTAGGAGTAGGAAAGGTTGTTGGAGCGTGAGTTAGAGTGCGACTATGGGAGCGAGCTTCCCACCTGCTCCATGGGCAAGCTAACAATAACGATAAATGTGGGAAACTATAATAGCTCGTTAGCTTGCATATGGCAACCTCTGTTTTTGAAAGCCTTAGTCTTCTCATTGGCTACTCACCGAGCTACTAACCTCTTGGAATTGATTTATACATACATCTGAGGACCTGCAAAAGTTTCATCTGTTGAGGGACTCAAGCGCATGGTCACATAATGACTCCTCCAGATTCAACAAAATATACTTCATGAAAGAGAAGAAGGAGGTCTCCTCCCACTTTAAACACTTTCAGATTCGAAGTGAAAAAATGCACGACGAATAAGTTTTTGCCTTGAGATCTGATAACGGAGGAAAATACATATCTAATGAGTTCACAACCTACCTTGAGGAACACGACATCTCTCATCATTTCACAATTCCATATAAACCAGAACATGATGGAGTGGCAGAATGGTTGAACCGAACTTTAACTCAAAGTACTTAGTTCATGATGGCCGATAAAGATGTAGATCCCGAATTCTGGGAAGATGTTCCCAATTGTGCATCTTATATCAAAAACAGACTAAAAACCAGGTCACTGATAGGCAAGACACCTTAAAGTGTGGTAGGCAACAAATCAATCTCTCGAAAGTTTTTGGTAGCAAATGTTTTCTTTTGGGTAATGCACCAGACTAGAAATCGGCTCCAAAAGAACTTCTATGAATCGTATTAAGCTACAATGATGACTCCAAATGGCATAGAGTATGTTTGCCTAATAAACAGGGACTTCAGCTAGCTAGGAACATTCAAGTCAAAGAAGAAAGTCAGTTTGTGGATTTTTTGGTAGGAGAGAATAATAGAATAAATGTGAAAATCATATAAAGTTGATTCTTGACCAACCTTCCTTTCCCACTCCTACATCGCCAGTTTTTTCAACTTCATCACCTCCTCCATCCACCCAATAGCACCGAAACTTCAAACGAACCCTGTGGCACCTCCTCAACGACCTTGGAATCTTGTCTCCAACATTTCTAGCCTCAAATTTTTCGCGAGGGAAGAAGACAAAGCAACCGATTCAGAGGAGAACGGATCATGTATGCTCTTCCTGCGAGCTCAAGGGAACCCTTTACCATTCACGAAGCATTCTCGGTTGCCAAAAAGGAACAATGGATCTCTGCAACGACTAGAGGGTTATGAAGAAAAAGGGAAAAAAAATGTGGTCTGTAAATTGTTCAAATCTTAATATGGTCTCAAACAAGCTCCCGTCAATGGAATCTAAAATTGGATGAATTTGTAACAAATTTAGGATTCACTGTGATCAGCTCGGATGATTCAGTTTATGCTATGGAAGGAGAAAATGGGATCATATACATTGAGGCATACATGGATGATCAACTTTTGCTAAGTAAATCACTTGAGGAAATTAACAAAATAAAACTTACTCTGAATTGTAAATTCGAGATGAAGTATCTGGGGGTGGTAAAGTATACTTTGAAGATCCAAGTTAAGAGAGATAGGAACAAGGGATTAATTTATTGAATTTAGAAGGAAGCAATTAGAATTATGCTTGAGAAGTTTGACATGAAAGATGTAAAGGGTAGTGCTACTCCAATGGAATTTAGACGGAAATTGGAAGAAAGAAACAGATGGTGGCATTTTGATAGACGATTTCTTAGGGTCAAAGGAGATAAAATTTAGATTCCCTACAAATAGATAGTGGGGGCAGTCTCATCTATTTAATGAATTATACTTGAACGGATGTCGTACTTGCACTAGGAGCCTTGAGCAAGAGTCTGTAGAATTCAAAAAAAATATGACTTTGAGTCTGTTAAGAGGGTCTTGATATATCTTGTAGGGACTTGGCTTATGAAATTCTTTTGGAGGAGATGATTTCAAAATATAAGCTATAGGGGTATGCCCAGCAAACGCTCTAGTACTGGATATATTATACAAATCGGAAGTAGAACATGTTGCTCAAGCAGCAAGCTTCAAAAGGTGACAGCTCAGTCAACCATGGAGGCAGAGTACATAGATGGGAGCTCAACTGTCAAAGAGCTCTTATGGGTAAAATCACTGCTACAGAACTTCATTTATTTAGACTCGGCCTCAAATACTGTAGTGTGATAATCAGGTTGCAATAGCAATTGCATCAAATTCCAATCATCATTTTAGAAGTAAACATATTGATATCAAACTGCATTTTGTCAATCAAAAAGTTATGGGAAAAATCCTTAAGTTGAGCTACTTACCCAATGAGAAAATGGTGGCACACATGATAACTAACCCTCTACCTACACCCAAATTACAGTTTTGCAGAGAGGCGTTACAAAGGCGTGTGGATAGAGTGTGTAGTAGAGTCTAAGGGTTTTGGGGATTGTTGGTTTTTAAAAACCTTATTCCTCTCATTTCCTTAGATGTGAGAGGAGAGGAATATCACGACTTAGAATAATTCGGGAATTTTTGGTTTAACATGAACCAGATTTAGAGTGACATAGACACAACAAAGAGAACGCCCAAAAATACACTCCCTGGACACGCGTTAGTACGCTGGAAAATTTGTTCTCGGATATTTGTGACGACTCGCACGGATTCCACATGGGATTTTGTTACCACGCGGCGGGACATCAACGGTGTTGAATAAGGGTTTAGACGGTGGACATATTTTTTTTTTAACTGAAATGCATCACAATTTGGACAAAGTGAGTTACTGTGTAATTCTCTAGAGAGGAGAGAAGTTGCATTGGTATTCATCACTTAAACCCGACCAACAAAACAAGCAACATTTTTCACCTACTTTATTGATTCGAAGGCATTGGCTGTTTGTGGAATCTCGTGGAGTTTCTCTTTGATCAACATACCTTCATTGTTGTGTGGAACATTTGGATCTTGACTTCCTAAAAACCAAACTGTTCATTTTTAAAATTTTTTTATATATGATCGGTTGAAAATAACGTAGTCAACGGTATCCAATATTTTCTGAAAGAAAATGAGGGAAATTTGGACACGTGCGAGTATTCGGCAACTTTCTATCAACAACTTTCGGTTTCCTTCCCTTAGTTGCGCAAGTTGATTAGATGCACGCCTTACATTGATTTAGGTTATTGTGCAACTTCCAATGTTAGTCTGATGTTAGAATCAACGAACATTTGTCAATTTTTTTGGCATTAGAATATAAAGTTATTTGATGCGTGTTCTTCAAATTGGTTTTTCTCACATTTGTTATTTTCTAAACTTTTTCCTGTAAAAAATCATCACAGCCGAAATTGAGACATGTCTCTCTTTTTTCCATGTCTCTTTTCTTGAGCTTTTTCGTCCTTGTATTTTGTCTTTTTATGTCATCGTCTTTTTCAACTCTTCAAAGTCATGGGCGCTAAGCATAAATTGCTTGCGATCCCTATTTCAAGTTTGACAAGAGTCCTACTTTGATTTGAAATTATCGCCACATCCTTCTAAAGGAAAGCGAATTTCCGTATTTTTTTATCGGCGATATTCCAAACCCTTCCAGTTCTTGAGAGCATGGGCAAAGAGAAATAAATGTTGAACAAAGAGAACTTATTTTTGTGCCACACTAGGAGGGATTCAATCTTAAAAGGGTGAAGGATTGCGGGTAGTTGAGCGAGTAGGAGTTGGAGCTGGATTGGGACATATAGTGGGATGGATTGGGACATAGAGTGGGTTTTGTGGACAGAGTAACAGTATGGGAAGGAGTGGGTGTAAGAGAGGGAAGTGGAATAGGAGGGGTAGTGGAGGGACATGTAAAGGTAGGAGTAGAGAGGGTGTTGGAGAGTGAGCTGGACTACCGCTGTTTGAGCAAGATCCCTACTTGCTCCATGGGCAAGATAAAGATAACAGAAAATATGGGAAACTGGCATAGCTCGTTAGCCTGCATATGGCGGAGGGTTCGAGCTTCATCATGGAAATGTGTCTTTTCGCGTGTTTTACCTTTTGACTTGAAATTTGTAAACGTTAAAGAATTTTGAAAATTGTCCTTAACTTTGTTTTCGTATAACTCCGTTATATATTTGGCATCGATACTGAAGTCGAAATGAAAGCCCCCTTTGTTTTTTTACTTTTCGTCATATTCGTTGGGGTACGTTTCTTTTTATTACGCACCACCATTTTTTCAAAGTATGTTCTTATCGTGTCCTTACACGTTGGGTTTAATACTGGTCTAGTTTGGCGCTCACCTTTAGCGCCCATATAAGTTTTTGAATTTGAGTTGTTCTCGATGCACCCTTACGGTAAGATAGGCTTCACCAAATGATCATGTTCTCTTAGAGCTTCCTCTATATTATTAACTTGAATATAGACCTTTTTACACGACTCTCGAATTTGGTGTGCCATTGCTACAATTCTTGATTCTTGCTTGTAGCTTCTACTTCCACACCTCCTTAATCAAAAACACGAGTATAAACAGAGGGATTTTCCTCGGGATATATAAAAAGCACACACATGCAATCTCTAAATATTTGTAGAAGATGAAATGTTTACTTCTTGGCAAAACCTCGGGCAAAATGGGATTTTTTTGTGGTTGAAATACGTCGCACTTTGGACAAAGAGAGTAAATCAGAGTATGAAGCTATTCTTTGGAGAGGAGATTAAAGTTACGCTGGTTATCATCACTTAACCTCGACCAACAAAACAAGGAGTATACTTCAACTACTTTATCTATTCGAATGCATTGGCTGTTTGTGGAAT
Organism: Zygnema cylindricum; assembly: GCA_037447655.1. NCBI lineage: Eukaryota > Viridiplantae > Streptophyta > Zygnematophyceae > Zygnematales > Zygnemataceae > Zygnema > Zygnema cylindricum. Next base: position 52,852 of record JBBHKE010000855.1, read on the forward strand.
CATGTGGAGTTCCTTTTCGATCAATGTACGTTACTTGCTGTTAGCGGAACATCTGGATATTGACTTTCTAAAGACCAAACTATTCATTTCTTATTTTTTGAAAATAACGTAGTCAACGGTATCCATCATTTTTTGAAAAAATATGGGGGAAATTCGGATACGTGCGAATATTCAGCAACGTTCCTTCAACAAATTTCGGTTTCCATCTCTACGTTGCGGAACATGTGAAGCAAATCAACATAAATAAAACCACTAACATAAATGAAAGGGATAAAAACAATTGTGTAAGGTTTTTCCACACATGACACAAGTGCAACGCCATTCCATCGGTTAATCACGTTGTTGAATAAAAAAGTGTTGAAACACATTGTAAAATATACACAATATAATCCAAATTTGCAATACATTCCGTTGTTTGAAAGGATTTTGTACGTACATTTAAAAAACACACAACGAAATTTTTGGTATAACGCTTAAGAAGAAAAAATGCTACACTAACAGGACAATCAACTTTTAAGTATTTTCGTACCAATCCATTAACCTACCTAAAAGTATTGTTTTATTTATTGCCAAGAACCTACTGAACATGTGAAAGCGAAAAGAAAAGAAATGCACAGAGGCCCAAAGTACGGAATGATCATCTTTGTAAATGATGCATCATTTCACAAATGCGAGGAAAATGAGAGATAATATTGAGAAACGAATGTTAAAGAGGGGCTGAAATCTGTGGAGGAAAAAAACCATATCGAAAAATAAACAAAAATAGTAGTAAATATACTTACGAGTTTTCTACAATTCTAATAACTTCCAAATTTTGGATTTCCATTAACTATCCAAAAAACCCTAGATGAAATTTGATTCTCCTTTCAGTTTTGGTACCAATTTGTATGAGAAAAAAAGAAAATTCAAGATGTACTTTGGAAATGTCCTTTTTCCCTGCAAATGAAACAAGAAAATAAACACATCAACAAAAAGGAAGAAAACATAAAATTAAATTTTTGGTGTTATAATTTTAAGACGAAGCCTTTGATATACTTCGCAAGATCAATCCAAAAGGAAAGGTGAAAGAGGGAGATTTGTTGACATCACCTTATAATCGCTGATGTAAACATTTTTAAATCTACCCAAATATCTTCAATGATGGGAGGCGCTATGTTCCTCTGCAGAAAAAAAAAAAAATAAAACGGAAAATATTATCCGAGAAAAGGAGGGGGAGTAGAGAGGGACAGAGGGAGAGAGGGAGAGAGGGAGAGAGGGAGAGAGCGAGAGAGGGAGAAAGGGAGAGAGATAGAGGGAGAAAGGGAGAGAGAGAGGGAGAAAAGGAGAGAGCAAACAGAGAAAAAGGAGAGTGAGTAACAGAGAAGGCTTACTTGGAGGAGCCGAGGTAGGTGGATTGGTAAAAGGAGAGGGAACGCGAACAGGAGTGGGAGTAGTAGGGGCGGGAGTGGGAGTGGGAGTGGGAGTGGGAGTGGGAGTGGGAGTGGGAGTGGGACTGGGCATGGGCGTGGGAGTGGGAGTGAGCGGGAATGGGTGGGAGGGAGGCGTGGCGGGCGGGCGTGGCGGGCGGGCGGGAGGAGGGAGGGAGGGAGTGGTGGGAGTGGGAGGGGGAGTGGGAGTGGGAGGGGGAGTGGGAGGAGGGGGGGGAGTGGGAGGGGTGGGAGTGGGAGTAGGGAGTGGGAGTGGGAGTGGGAGTGGGAGTGGGAGTGGGAGTGGGAGTGGGAGTGGGAGTGGGAGGCGGTTTGGGAGTGTGGGAAGGATGAGGCCGACGAATGGAGTGAGGATTTTTGGAATGAGACGGATTAGTAATAAGTGGCCCTACACACATAAAGTCACAAGAACTAAGAGGAAATAGAAGAAACAAATTTCAATGGTGCAACACTAAACCTACGTTGTAACACCAAAACTAATTAATAGGCAAAGAAATTTTTTCATATAAGGTATAAGGTTAAAACCGAACCTTCGATTTTCGGGATGTGAGGGATTTCACATTTCCCAAATTTTCCTCGAAATTTACAAGGATCGAATTTTCCCAATACTCCAAACTTTTGACCTTCGATAGACGAAAAACATTTTAATCTTGTTAGTCATACAAACAAAATATTAAGAAAGGGTATAAAAAAATCATGAAAGAATAGTTAAACAAAAAAAAAAAAAGTTATGAACAAAAGAAATGTCCTTATTACCACGATCGACAGTTTTTTCGCTTCCTTTTCTGTAGCTTTCACAAAAACACGAAGGAAATATCGAAAGGAGCATAAAAGATAATAAAATCGAAGGCCGTAAATTTTTTGAGGAGTTTTGTGTGGCCATCTTTTTTTTTGTCAAGTTTCAATTTTTGAGAATCAGATTTCCTGGATTAGATATCTCAATCGGATGAAACTGACTAAATAGAGGGAGTTGGGTCCTTTATTGTTTTGCAAGAATTTGCAAGAATTAAGTAAATCAGGTCAAGTCGGTGAATTCTGCTGAAATTAGATTCCAATTGTGAATGAACCAGGATGAAATTGAGTCACGAGACACTGAAAATAAGTAAATCACAATGCCTCTCAATATTTTTTAACCACTACCAGCTTTTCTGTTTATAGGTTTTGCGTGGACCACTCAGAATGCCGTTTAGGTCTTCTTTTTGTCTGACTCTCGGAGAAGTCTACTATGCCGCATAACACTCTTAGATCGGACGCTCCATGCATTTTCAGATCAGCGGTTGTATCGATTTGGGAGATTTGGCGCGCTTTGAACTGTCGACGAAATAGATTTAACCGAACGGCCGGCAGAAGTTACGGACGTCCACGCGCCTGGGTACGGCTGTTTCGACTTATCCGGTTTTGTGTACGGCATGGCAAATCTCGTATTGTCAATTTGTGATTTAGCGTCGAGCGAGTCGATCACACCGTACGATCATGAAAAACAAAGGTACAGTACGATACAAGGTAAAGTGCAATTAATGTGCAAATAACTGTTGTACCACCGTATAATACTCGTACTGTGAAACAAACAAACAAAAAATAGTTTTCCAACTGCTTCCGTACATAAACATAAAGTTAAAATCTTTTCAACTCTCCCACTCGAGTTTAGTGCGGTACCGATTTCACTTGATGTTTCAAATACGAAACATCGTTTCACATTCCGAAAAGACTTCCTCGTGCTGTCCTTTTCGTCATAGAAGTAATTCGTACCTTGGTCACCATTTCGAATATTCGTGATATCGTGGTCAGACTTCCGGTGAAATTTTGGAATTTAACAAGCGGCATTTCAATTGGACCATGCCGCGTCACATTGAATTGCGTCGACGGCGGACTAACACCTGTGGTTGTATTCATAGTTCAAAAGTAGGTGACCGTACGCCCATACAATATGCCTATTGTATGCAAAACATACAATATGGCCTTAAGACCCATATTGTATTGGCCGCAAAATGAAATAAAATAGTAAAAGGATTGAGTTGCACATGGATCGATAGAGAATTAAACGTCATGTCTAAATTTGAAAAAAAAATCGGACAAAAAAATCTTTTTCTGTGAGTTTTGAGCGACTTTCTATTTAAACCGTCAGATTCGGACGATCTGACGGTCGATGATGAAAGTAGCGATCTAAGAAGATCACATGGAAAGCCCGGAACACAACTTACGCTAAAGGCGGCCTGCAAAAGGCCTACCAAAAAACGCCTACTTTTGAACTATGTTGTGTAGTGAAGACGCGCTATTAAGGACATACGATTAGATCATGGAAAGATTTGTTCGTGCGATCCTAATTTGTTGACGTCACTGGAAATGTAGCGGACAGCTGTCAGACGACGAGCTTAAGAGACAAATATCAGTCCGTATTGGCCTTCGGATACTGCCAGTTTGTTCAGCTTCTTGTCAGATTCTGTTTCTAAAATATTTTTCGATTTACAGAGGCAATGCTGAATAAGGGAAGGATACGAATCTGTACCATTTGCACTAAAAAACAAAGACTCCGGCATATCATCAGTGATTGTAGCATTTCCGATGTGGTAATTCTAACATTCCTTTGAGATCATACGATGTCAAAATTAAATCTGGGCCGTCGAAATCCAGCGTTGCTAATTCCTGCGCCTTTGGAGTTCGACACTCGACCTTCACCAGCAGTTGAATCTACACTGTTGAACGGGAAAACCGACGAACCCTACGTGTCATTCAGGATTTATAGTACGCCGCTTGTCAGAGAAGAGTGTACGAAACACTGGTAGGTCGTACGTTTGATTGTAGCCTCGTTGGATGGATAAGTGAAGAAGTCCTATTTTTTTGAAACTGCCTCCAAACGCGGGCAGATAAAAGTAGGTGTAACTTGGAAAATGGCAGTCGAAAAGAATACGACGGTCACTGTAGTCTTATTAGTTTTTAGTAGTGTTGGGTATCGAGGACCTTTTGCCGATATTCGATATATATATCGAATTTCAGGTACCCAATAATCGATATATCTTCGATATATCGAAAACCAAATCATCGCAATATATCGCCAATATATCGAGGAATTAATTTTTATTTTTATTTTTCCCCTATTCCCCGTGGAGAGCGCCCGAGAGAGGGTTCCGTACGATTTTCCGTACTATTACTGTACGGACACCCAGTTTGCGATAGTTTATGTTGGTCCCGGTACGATATATCGAAGAATCTGCTCGATCGATATTCGATATATCGAATATCGAAATAATCGCGATATGAATTTATCCGATACCCAACACTACACCTTGAATCGTTATTAGCGTATAGAAATGATTAGTGTAAAGAAAAAATTAGCGTCATTCATTCTAATTTAGTGCCAGGAGACGTGGCATATTATGGTCCACGTCCTTAAATAGTGTAGTTTATTATATTTAAGGTATCAATGTCAAAATTTTGGGGTGCCGATATAGCGTACATAAGGCTAATAACGATTCGCGGTGTAGTTATTACTAACCACTTAATGGTCAAGAACACATAGAAAGCTCGCAAAAGTTTTTTGCTGACCATTTCATTGACAAGTCTGGAAATTTTGTAAGTACTTTTTTTTTGTTTTAGAGCGCTCCAGGGTAGAAGAAGCTACGGTACAGTAATTTCAAGCTGTACACCGCCCGTCTTCTTTAGATCTGGTTCTATGAGCGTTAAGCCGTTAACATTACAATAAATACATTTTCCTGCAACTCACAGCGCAGTGCATTTATTATAGAATCACTAACAGTAATTTACTAATTTACGATTTCGGGTGCAAAAAAGTGAAAAACACTCGTTTGAATTTAGAGTGGTTAACTCTAACAATGTTGGGCGGTGACGCGGTGTCCTTACCGCGGCCAGAATATTCAAAGAAGATGGAGTTATGGACCGTACACTACACCGCCAATCGCTATTAGCGTAGAAGTTTCTTTAGCGTATACGAAAAATTACAGTGGTGTACGCTAATTAAGAATTTGAAAATTTTGAAAGAAATCGTCTACTCTAATTAGAAATTTGTGTTTTTTTAAATAGTACGGATAATTATATTTGAGAATAAAAAAAAAAGCGGGACGGAATTAGCGTACACCACGCTAATAGCGATTGGCGGTGTACTGTACCGTACAGCATTCACCTTTTCTGATTTTGTTTTAGAAACGAACTTCCGATGACCATTGTGATTACGACACAATGACACATGCCCACCCAAGGTAGAGAAAATCTGAGTACCTTTCTGGAGCTTTTCAGCTTGACCTGGCAGAACTCCAGAAGATATTTCCTTTTGTAAAAAATCAGGTCCTCCACGTCAGCTACGTCTAGATTCCCGAGCAACATATGTTTGGCCCAAACCAGAAAACAAATGACTTTCATACCGAACCTCGGAAAAACCGCGAGATTACTGAAACGTGTTCTATTTACCAAATCATTTTTTAGCCGTTCCCAGACCTGCGGAGGCTGACCACGTGGTGATACTTATATTCCACGGTGCATGACGTCAAATAGACCAAACTATTGGCAAAAAATGCGTATATGTCGCCAGACTATCTGCATTTAGCTCGAATAATATCCCATTTACTCAATTTTCACTTAAAAGTGCGTCACATTCTGTCGTGTTAGGTGACGTTTGTCACGTTTTGTTTCCTATTTCTGTAAAATTTCCGCCTACGTGTCCAGCAGTCCTGGTCACAGCTTTCATCATCTTCTGTGACAGATTGTCACGCTTCCCGACATTACATGACCTGTCGGACACCCAGACATAATTTACAATCTACAATGTTATGAAACGTTTTACTGCTCAAATTTGTTGTTGGTCTGTCACAACTCTCCTCCTCTCCATCTCTCTTTCTGCTCTCTCGCTCTCTAACTGTCTTTCGCTCTCCCATCCATGGCTGCCACTGCCATTCGCCCTTCGTTACCTCTTTCTAATAGCGTCGTAATTTCAAAAAATGTGACACTTAGTGGCAACCAACGGTCCAGATTTGCGCTGCCTTCTGTTGAAGCTTCCTTACGCCAGTCATCCTCTTCTGCTGCTGCTGAGCCATCGGCTCTGACATGGCTCTCTCTTTCCAGAGCCACATCAGGTTTTTCATTTCTGCAGGAGTCTATTTCTGTAAACCGTGTAGGAAAGAAAAGGTCTCTAAAGGTTTGTGTGCAGATGAATGGTTTCAACAGAGAAAGTGCACCAGATGCGGACAATTACTTGGAGGCACAAGTGGTGGATGCAGGTAATTAGTTATTTCCGATCACAACCATGCTGTCATGGTTTTATTTGTATCTCTTTCCTTTTATCACTTTATCTTTCGTCTGTTTTGTCCTTTGTGTATTACATTCTGGCCCTTTTCTCTCAATCTCATTCTTGCTTTCTCTAATACGATTCTCTATTTTATTGATTATGCTGTAGCTACCTCCTGATTGTATTAAATTTGTCCTGTTGAATTCGCGGTCACCCAATCCGGTTGCCTTGCACTAAACACATTTATTTGAGTTTATGGATTATAATACGCGTATAGTATTCCACTACCACACATGGTTTCCATACCGTTTTGCACATTAGAACCATGACTGTGTGTGATGAAACTTGTCGCTACCAAGATCTACTCCGGTGTGTTTAAAACTGAAATCTATGGTTTAAATCCATTTTATTTCTGACATGTAGAATTGCTGAATCTTTGTTATTGTTGTTGATTTTTGTTTCCTCCTTTTTCTCTCGCCCGTGATTTTGTTGCCTTTCCTTTTCTCCATGTCCTGTGGCCTTGCCTAAGCTTTGCCTTGGTGAGGCTGCTAAAATGTTGTAGGTGCGGTTTTATCATGTGAATTGGAAACGAAAATATAAACTACTTACAACTAGACAGTGAAGGTTGGAAGTCATTAATAGACATGGTGACAATGTTTTTAAATTATGTAGCTGTTACATCTAATATTAGAAATCACAATGTCGGTTGCTGAAGATTCTGTTTCTTTTTCTTGCTATTTTTTCCTGAAGATTTCCTGATGCTTTCTCTGTCCTGACGTTGCTTTCATTATTTTTCTTTTTGTCATGTTGCTCTAATGCCTATGATACTGTTTCTTTTCCCTTTTTCTCTCTTTCGTGTCCTTTTCTCTGTTTGTTTTTCTTCTTACCTGTGGCTTTGCTGAAGCTTTCTAGTGCTGGTTTTGGCTGCTTGTTTGTCCTGCAGTTCGCATGGTCCCTAGCTGCAACCGCCTCTACATGAGCATGCTGAGCGGCCAACAGGTGGAGGTTGTTCATGTCAATCCAACGGCCGGGAGGCTTTTGCATCAGAACAGCACACCTACCATCTTTCTGCGAATCTTGGACTCTTCAAATCTTATGCTTCCCATTGTTGTTGGTACGGACCTATTGATCCTCATGGTTGTGATTGGCCTGGACTCAGTTTCGCACATCTGATTGCTTTGGATTTGGTGTTGTGGTGACTAAATACATTTATCATTGATTTTGTCATGTTTTCCTTCAATTGACAGCAATGCTGGCAAGGAACTGAAACTGGCAGGAGCCGTTTCTTTGGACACCTATCTGTTTTGTTACCATTATCTTCCGTTCTTTTTGGGTTTTTTTTTTTTTGTAAAGTTCATCATGCTGACTAGCATTGTTTGAGTTTACCAGTTAACTGACTTCGGGTATTTGAAAGGACTTTTTGATCCCGTGCCTTGCTTGAATGATTGCATCATTGTATAATGATCTGAACATTTTCTTTATGGTATGTATATATATTAAGTTCTGAGGTTGTATATTTACAATGGCCTTGTATTTGTCCGTTTCTTTGTATTTTTGCAGGTGAAGCTGCTGTTATGTCGCTAATGAAGGCTTTGCATATGGATGTTCCGGTATGTTAATTATTCGCTAATTATTGAGTTTGGTTTTTGATGGGGATAGCTTATGTGTGGAATGGTATGGTAACGAGGGGCTAATTAGGATGCAAGACTCTTTTTTTTTGTCTTGTAACTCTTTGAATCTATGAAATTGTAACAAAGCCATTTGAAAACGAATTTGCTGGTTTTTTGCTCATTACAGGGAAGACCAAACCAGTATGAACTTATGGGAAATCTTGTGGAGCTTCTTAATTATGAGGTTGGTTTCCCACTCCTTTTCCTTGTGTTAATTTTTCTGAAAACAAATTGCATTTTGTATGTTCACCAGTGTTTTTGCTCTCTCGGCATTTTTTTTGTGGCAAGAAGAGAAAAGCAACCTTTTCTCTCCCCCTCCCCCTTTCTCTCTCTCTCTCCACTTCCTCTCCCTCTCCCTCTCCCTCTCCCTCTCCCTCTCTCACTCCCTTTCCCCCTCAGCTCTCTCTTGCTCTATTTTCCTTCCTTTCTCCCTCTCTCTCTCTGGCATGAAGTTGTCTGCTCATGAATTTTGTGGATCCGGGAGATGGCAGGTGCGGATGGTGAAAGTGACAGATCGCGTGGTGGATACATATATTGCACGAATATACTTTGGAAAGGTAATATAGATTTACCGTTTTAAGTTGTAAACTTTCTGTTCAAGCTCTTGAACGCAGCGGTCAGGTAGAGTTTGGGTGACCTCATCAGTGAGAGAACGCTTTTTTGAAATGTGCAGCCGGGATTCGAATCTTCAGAGCTTCTCAGTGTCGATGCTCGGCCTTCAGATGCTATCAATCTGGCCGTTAGATCTAAAGTGAGTATTATTTTGTTTTTGATGGCATTTAATATGGGATCATGTAGGGAAAGTTTCAGGTTGCTAGAGGGACCTAAAAGTGGACAGTGTTAACAGATTTGGCTTTTGTCATGAAAAACTTCCTTCCCACGTATGTCGTTGGAAACAGGTTCCAATTGTCGCAGATCTCTAGGGCATTTGATATGGCATATAGGGGGATTCCAGGCTGTTGGAGAAACTGAAAAAGTAGTCAAGTGGAACAGTCTTAGTTTCTTCTGACATATCTCGTTGGAAATGTTGCAGGTTCCAATCTTTGTAAATCGTTCTATAGTTCTTAATGATTCTGTCAGACCAGCACATGAACCAATGTTTCCGCACAGTGGTCGATCACGTTCATCTGCGACCCAGAAAAATTCTGCAACGCTAGACAGGTAAACTTTGCACTATCTGATCTTGTGTAACTTTCAAGGGAGATTATCATAACTTGTCATGACTTCTTCATGACTGCATCATGACTTCATCATGATTATTCATCATGACTGTTCATCATGACTTTACCATGTCTTTTTATGCTGTTATGTCTTGGAAACTGCTTTCTTTTGAGGAAAAGCTTCTTATTTTTACCTTTTTTGGTTCGGCTGTGGCATACGGCACTCGCATGGCCTTCACTCGTTTTGAACTTCATGTTTTAACTTTGCAGGGCTTTACAAGAGCATGATATTGTGGCAGAGGAGATGACACTTTTGAAACGTATGATGGCTGCTGTCTCTGAGGAGCGCTATGCTGACGCTGGTGATTTTCTCGTTCAATGTTTTACCATCCATAACTTCTGCCGGCTTAAAGTGTTGGCTGTCGTTCCATGAGAAACATTGACATTTTTACCCTCTGCAAACTTTGGCGTTTTTTTGCCTTAGGGTCATTTGGATCATTCGTTTTCGTCAGATTTTGTGTTTTGACTGGACTTGTTTGTGGTTTAGAGTGTGGAAGCTAAGTGGGCAAGAAAAGTTTACTGCGCTCCTGAGAATATGATTCTATCGTTGTATGATGTTTCTGTTACAGCTCACTTGCGCGATGAACTCAACAGGCTCCGCAAAAAGGGGTCCGGGCATCTTAATAAGGTTTGTATCAGGCCTTTTTGCTCTTCCATCCTTGCATGAATGCTTTATATCCAAATCATATATCCAAATATACTCTAAATATGCAAGAAATATTGGAACCGTTATATGCGGTAAACCCATCCCATGCGTGTATTACACAGAATAATCTCCGTATAGTATGGGATTACTGCATATAGCATTTCCAATCGGGTTTACTGTATGTAGCATTTCAAATTGTTTTTAGACATTTGAACTTTAATTCATATAGGTGTATGAATTTTTTTTATAGCTTTTTCTTGCATTAAAGTATTTTCTTAGGTTAGAATGTAGGAGATATGCAGTTCATTTTTTCAGCAATTTTTTTTAAGTGTCCATGGAGGCTTGCTTATGTATATTTGTTGAGTGGTTCCACAGATGGTAGATGATTCTAGCTGCTGTAAATCGCGAAGTCTTGAGACCTTAAATTTAATTAAGACTTGAAGTGTAAAAATGTTAGTTTGCAAGTTAGGTTTGTCCATTCTCTTCAAATATTAGAATCTATGGGATTTTTCGTGACTCAAACCAGATAATCATATGTTCTTGAAGGTCTGGCTTGTTGCCACGTCATACCCTAGAGTTCTCCAGAAATTTTCAGAATTTTTAATTAGTCAATAGTCACTGCAGATAGATCCTTCATGCTCTTTTAGTTATTGGTCTGTATGGGCCAAGCAACTGGAAAGTACAGAAAAAAGTTTATGCCCAAATTGCTGAAATGTTGATAACATTGTTAATATTGCCTTGAAGACGACAAGAGAGAATATAGAAAAAAATAACTTCCTGGTTGATAAGGCAGTGAGATCATTTTCACCTGCAGAATTCAAAAATAACTGATTTTTAGTTAGTTTTTTTTTTTTTTTTTTGTCTTTTCTTTTGTTCTTCTTGACGGTACTTGGGAGCGCAGCAGCATTGATGACTGGCCGACAAATACAGAGCGGTCCATTTTCGAATTCACTTTTTCATGAATTCTCGGGTTTTATTTGAACGAAACTCAATGAAACTGTCTTATACAACAATTTCTGGGAAATAGGGATGGTACTATCTCACTTCTCAACTTTAGATCGCCTTTCGTCTGTTAGCAACAGCAAGGGTTATGGTCACCATTTACATGAATTAATGTTTGAAAAGTAGACTAAAAGGGTGGTTACAAGGGTTATTACAATCACAAAAGCTTGTTTTTGCTCTCATTTCGAGCATTAAGCCTTACTTTACTGGTCATAGGGATGTGTATGTGAGAGATGGTGGTTTGTACATAGGTTACAGAACTTTCGAGAAAACCGAAAGAAATTAGGGTTATATGAGAGCAGGAGTAGGTGGTGTGAATATTCGCGAGGAAGTATGTACATATTATATGGTGACGTTTCTATGTAGGAAGGCATTTGTCAGGAGCATGTTATAAACGCTATCGCCTGGAGGATTTTCTGAAGGAGAGTGTCTAGGTGAACTTGTTGGAAAAATGTTATGTAGGATTTTTAGTGTGTGTCCTAGTGTTTGCAGAGGGGAGATATGTAATGGCTAAAAACATTAGGGATTGGGAGTTTCTTTTAACTACACAATCTATTTTTCACAGAAAGTTGTATGCGGCTTTTTGGTTTCTTGGATGGTAATCTTACTTTTAATGGTTTCATTATCTTCAGAGAATGGGCCGAGGTGGTAAATAGCAAAATCGTTGCGTCTTCCATAACACTTGTTATGTGAGTCATGTGTGTGATCATTTATGGAGGTTACTTTTCATTCTGTTTCACTCTTTTTACTGTTGCAATTTTTGTTGGTACCTGTATAGCGTTAGCAGGTTTTTTAAGAAGTAGATGCTGCTTTAGATGTTGAGATTTTTCGATATTCTATCAATGAAGTTGTGTTGGGAGATGAGGCAGAAACATTTCTTATTGGCAGTTGGAAGTGTGAAAGGGTGGTCTCAATACTGAGTTGTGAGCGGTAGTCTTGATGTTGAAATTATTCGTATGTAAACTGTCTTCAAAGTGTGTGGTTTTCCTTGTCAGGCCGCCTTTAAAAGGTTGTCCTTTCATGTTGGTCTTTGAATGTAAGTTAGTTTGACCATACATTTTTATTAGCTGTCCAGGCATCAGGTTTTTTAATTGCTTCTTTAGCTGACACTTGTACTCAGAAACAAACCAGGCATGGCATGAAAGGCCGAAAGCAAATAAAGAGCACAAACTATTGAAGCCCTAGTGAAACCTTCTAAACCCACACCAAAGATAAAAAAGAAAAAGAAGATAAGAGAAAAAAAACCCACAAAACTCAAGATAACTGATGATGGGCACAATTCACAACTATAATGTGTAATCGCTATTAGCGTTATAAAATAATTAGGGTTAAAAATTAAAGAGAGTTATTAACGCTAATTGGGAATATGGGGATTTTCACGGAAACCATCTACTCTAATTTGTTTTTTAAAATAGAATTAATAATTATATTTGAGAATTTGGGTCAGAATTTAGGATCGCCGTATTAGCGTTATATATGCTAATTGCGATTCTCGGTGTAGCTTCTTATCCACAAATAACTAAGAAGCGCTCTAAAAGTCGTGGAAGAAAATCATTCAGTAAAAACTACAATGCAACCATCATATCAACCTGAAAACTTCCTCGCGGTAAAACTCCCTCCATTGCTACCTGTGAGATTATGAATTACTACTGGACATGCAATGCGACATTGGTCACCTTCTAATCTCCCTCCTTTCACTCCACCGCACGGTTTTCAGCTTGCTCTATGTGGGCATCCACGGGTCAGGATGTCCACTGGGCTCGAGTACTTTTGTGACCTATTTTCTTGTCTCAACACTGATTTGTCTCACACGGTCGACCTCCCTAAGCTCCTGAGCATTAGAATCGTTTTTGCTCTCTTAAGGGGATTTTTCACCCACCTACCTATCGATCTCAAACCCGCCTCTCCTCCCACCGCCTCTTTTATAACATCTTTCACATCCTTTGATAATCGCATATGGACATCCTCCATGATTTCCTGTCCGACACGTACAAGGATTCACAAATACGGTAATTACTGTAGTTAATTACATATGCTGATAGGTAGTGTTGGGTATCGGGTAAATTCATATCGCGATAATCTCGATATTCGATATATTGAATATCGATCGAGCAGGATCCTCGATATATCGTACCGAGACCAACATAAATCATCGCGATATATAGTATTTTTTAAATTTTTTTTTTTTATTTTTTTATATAATATGTTATTTTAGCGAAAAAGTCAAATTGTCTAATACGCCACGTACGCCGTGATTTTCGTTCCGTGACTTAAATGTAGACGCCGCAAAATGTAACCGACAAAAAAGTACTAATTCTGAAATTGTAATGATTAATTATTTGGGGTATGGTTACACGAGGAGGTCTCTGTAATAGTACGGACAGCAAAATTTATGTATTACAGAGGACTCGAGTACATCGCGTATCTTTTGTCAAAAAATTTTACATACGTGTTCTAATATGAGTGGTTCCACGTAAGTTGACCACCAAATCTCAAAAATCATCGAATATCTGGAAACATACCTTTTTCGTCTGGAAAATCGTACCTGCTTATGACGTACGTGTACTTCACAAGTGTACCTCGTCAATGTACCTCAGAGATCTCCTTCACTCTGCTGACTTTCAGGAAAAAACCGTATTTCTTTCCGGCAAAGATTTTACAGTCACTTTGTCCGAAGTCACGAGACTTTGAAAACCTGTGGGATTTTTTTTTTTTTTTTTTTTAGCTTCGATATATCGACGATACGATATATCGGTGATATATCGCGATGATTTGAAATTCGATATATCGAAACGATATATCGATTATCGGGTACCTAAAATTCGATATATATCGAATATCGGCAAACGGTCCTCGATACCCAACACTACTATATATAGTTATTGGTGTTATCGCCGATAAATAACCGACATTTATCGGTTATTATCGGCGATAACACCGATATCGATAGGCGATATATGTACGGACCGTACTGATAAACGTACCGCCAATTCACTTAACTGTACGTGTTATTCCCCCGACGCGTTCTACTCTCGACCCCTATCTACTGAGGTGCCTACCAATCAGATCATTTGTGCAAGCCGAAAGTACAGTAGCTGACATAAGATATGTACTACTTTAGTAAGACTCCAGTTAAAACGATGTACCTTTCACACCCGACGCCATGGCTTTATCCCTTTCTTCCTTGGGATCCACTGGAAACCTGCCACGTGTCAATCCGTCGGCTCTTCTGGCATAAGCCGGCTAAAGAGCCATTCCGGGATGACGGCGCTCACGCTGGCCGTCCGCTCGTATTTTTTCATTGAGAGTCGTCCGTTCGATATCGGCGGCGCGCAAAATGTTCTTTTGCGTCCGTTGTACTTTGTGTCCGCCGTCCTTTTTCCGTTCCATGGTCATCAGTTTGTCGGTACAATGCCATACGTTCCCTTCAAATTTCTGTTCAGTTAACCGGCCAGAAAGTGCTACAAAGTGCAACGTATTTTTTCGTCAAGTCCTTACATTTCCCGTAAAAAACCGTACATTTCCCGTAAATTTACCGTTCAGTTTACCGGACAGAAAGTACTCCGGGCAGAAAGTACAGAAAGTACAGATATATCGGGACCTCTGACCGTTCGATAACCGATAACTATCGGTATCGGTGCTATCGCGATATTTTTTTTACCGATACACAACACTAAATTAAATAGTACAGAATAGCGCACGGAAAATGACGTCGAGTTTGCAATTATAAAGAACCGATTGTGAGAAACCCGTTCCTCTGTTTGAGACATAAAAAGTACACCGTTGAGTTTTCCGTCTCCACTGGAAAGAATTGTTCACTTTTACAGAGGCCTTTGAAGATTGACGCGTGTCGTGTTAGTGATCATTTAACACATTTCGCACGTTTTATTGTCGGTGTGGCTCACAGCCAGAGATCTTTTACGGATTTTATTTTTTCAATCCACACTCTCACTCACTCCCACGCTGCCATGTGGCAGAGTTCCAATCGCTTTAATGGCACGGTTTCCCTGGTGGCATCACCAACTAAGAGTAGAGTGCATTACATGTGATTGTCCTACCTTATTTTTCTGAATAATGTTTTTCGTATTTAGTAGCTTTTGGTGATACGAGTGGATCTGGTGTCCATTCAGGTTAGAAGTATGTAATAGTGTTGAGCATCCCCGTTTATAAACGGTACTTTCTGTCGGCTGAAATTTTTTAGCGGTACGGGAGTGCTACAGCAGTTCTTTATAGAATCGGTACTTGCGCATGTAGACAATCTGGAGTGCGTTCTTTGTTCGTTTACGCCGTCATCGATGTTAAGACACGCATTACCGCAAAGTCATTTACTGCAGGTCGTCACATGGATCGTCACTCCAACCGTTTTCCATTCCGTACATCCATAATTTAAGTGTGGACATCATAGCCTGTCTCCTACATCATATTCTCAACCAAATGTCCAGATGTCACTGTTCACATCATATCTTATAGCAGGCAACTCGCCGTTCACATCGAATCTCTTTAACGAGATTTTGTGCCAATTTGCCCTCTACCACGAGTATGGATTTTATATTATGAACATTGATCGCAATACCGCATAGAATTCGTACGGATAGATAATTCAGAATAGATTTAACGTCACATAGTAGGCAGTTAGGCACAGAACGTGCGTCGACTCTAAATCAGGTGTAAAACTCACATCTCAACAGGTGGCACTCAACAGCTGGCCATCGCCAAAAGTCTTCTTTCACAGCATTTAGCGTGGCTAGGTACGAGCGTCTGATTCTATGCAGCCACTGTCCTGTGGAGATTCATCTGCATGGGCTCCCGTTCTACAGTTTGACAGTTCAGCATTTTGAGATTCTATGTACTTGTAGAATCAGTGGTTGACGTGCCAGGATACGCAGCTGCATGGTCTCCGTACATGTATCTGTACGATTTTTTTAACCCATTTCTGGGTTTACCCTGTGCATCACATACACGACGTGACAAAGTGATGTGTACATGACAAAATGATGCGGAGGCCTTTGATGAGTTTGATTTGTGCTTCACCACTCTCCTTCCTACTTTTCTCAATTTCTGGCGTCTCTTTATCAACTTTTTGAGCAGTAAAAGACAGTATCTGTCTCTTTTTAAAGTCGTCTTTCTTGCAAGTGGTCGTGTGTAAGCGTAAAAGTTGTCTTAAACGTACTCTTATTCAATTAAAAAACACTTTTGCTGTCATATTTTGACTCTATTTTTCCAATTACAATCACTTCTTCATTTTGACATTCTGTAATATGTTTTTACAAGGTTAGTTATTAAGCCTTTTTCTTCGAGATCTCTTCTTTCTCCATGGAAGCTATGGCTACCGTTGATACCATGATTCCAATGGCTTCTATGACTCCTCCTCCTTCTGGATTCGTGGATGAATCTCCTTCTCCTGTTGAACCAGCAGGTTCAGTGGCTGCAAGAAGGAGGAGAATGGAAGTAAGGCGATCCAGGTTTTGTTCAACCAGGTAAAAGAGAAACATAACTTAAGAAAGGAGTACAGCTGACGTAAGCATAAGTGAAGGACAATAAGTGAAGGACAATAAGTGAAGAAACAGAGTGAAATGAAAGAACATATCTGAAAAAGGAACATAACTGAAGGAACCATAAGTGAAGGAACATAAGTGAAGGAACACAATTGGAAAAGGGATTAACTGAAGGAATTGCGTAAATTCTGCTGATTTTTCTCACACACATTTGGAAGAAAATAGGAGGCAGGTGGAAGAGATCCTTACAGTCAATTACAGCTATTTCTCTAAAGCAATTTTAGGGAGGGAATATTTGTAGGTTCTTGCAATATTAGTTTATAGTTTGATTATGAGAAGATGCTGTAAAGGTTGTACAATCCGTATAGATGGTTGATGTTCTCCAGTCTTCAATTCTGATTGCAATGTAGTTGTTTTTGAGTTGAGAATTTCCCTTATTTTAACTCTTGACTACCTGTTTATTGATGGTCATTCAGGTGGGTTTCTCTCCCTCCCTCTCTCTCCCTCTCCCTCTCTCTCCCTCTCCCTCTCCCTCTCTCTCCCCATCTCCCTCTCCTCCTCTCTCCCTCTCCCTCTCTCTCTCCCTCTCTCTCTCCCTCTCCCTCTCCTTTGTTAACCCCCCTTTTTATTGCTTCCTTTTTTTGGTGTTTTTTTTTTCCCCCCCCTACAGTGGTGCTCTTTCTGAGCATATAAGCAAGCGGTCAAAAAACGTAACTTCTGATGCTTTTGCAACGGGATGTGAAGCCCTGGAAATGCCATTCTTGAAATCTCCTCCACATTCTGTTATAAATGATCCAAACATTTTTGAGCGAGTGGAAATGGCGATCGACAGTGATAAAGACTCAATTCTCCACTCAATTCCACTTTACGCAGATAACCAATCCTCTGACTCACAAGTGTTTTCCGGACTAGACAGCCTCGTTCGCAAGAAATCGAAAAAAACTCGAAACAACAAATCATCCCCTTCTTCGAAAAACAGGTTTAGGCGACAGAGGAGTGTTTTAAACGGGGATGACGACAGCAATGATGTCAGCAGCAGCAGCAGTGGTAGCAGCAGCAGTAGTGGTAGTACTTCGAGCAGTGAAGGGGCCCCTGGTAACAGAGAGGTCGATTCTGAGGGAGGTATATCTGTTCCCATGACTTTTTCGAGTATTTTACGACAGGCAAGTGCCATAGATATGGATGTTGTTCAAGGGGCGAGTTTACAGCAAGCCGATAGTACCACAATTAACGGGGATACAGGGCTAATGGTCGCAACTAACAGGGCGAGAGCTCCAATAGTAAGTATATGTAATAGTGGAAGAATAGATGGGACTTTTGCTTTTGACGACTGTCCTTCACATGGGACTCTCTCTCTTTGTGGTCGCCGCCGTGAAATGGAGGATGCTGTCGCAATTATTCCGTCTTTTGCGGTGGTTCCATGTGGAAGTGCCGTTGGTTGTCAAGCAGCTGGAGGAGAAATAGGTGACTGTCAGATGCACTTTTTTGCAGTTTACGATGGTCACGGTGGCTGTCAGGTAAGAGTTAGTTTCCTTCTGTCCCTTTTTGGAATAGGTCTGTTTGGTTCTGTTTGTTTTCCCCCCTTTTGTTTACCCCCTTTTGTTTACCTGTGAATTGTTTTAGAATCTCTCGGCGAACTGGTCTTCTGTATCTTGCAGATGGCACCTGTTTTCGGAATCAGCTGGTTTTGTTTCTTTTATTTATTTATTTTGTGAATGGTAATTGCATTAGCTGTTTTGTTGAAATATTGTCTCTCCATTTTTCATCCTTCTTTTATTCTTTTTGGAAATATTTTGTAGAAGCGATGCTACGATCTCCCTAATGCTCCTCAAGTATGTGATTAGAATTTTTTTATGTGAAAGTATCTCAGGTCAAGCCTCTGCATAGCTGAATTGTTTGTTTGGATTTTACGCAGACCGAGAAAGGGCTTCTCTATGAAGGATAGTGGTCCCTTTTTGTGTCAGTCTGTTATTTTCTGTGCAGAAGAATTCCGTAACGTTTTGACACATAAGCTTAAACCATTAAAGTGCTTGAAATGTTTTATCTTTTTGCTGGACTTATACGGTATGAGATGTATTAACTATGCAGTCTGACAGAGAACCTAAAAAAATTGAACATGTCCTTTATGTAGGAGGCCCCTCTTTTTCTATGCAGAAAATCTCCATAATATTTTGACTGTGAGCTAATACAATGTTTACAGTCTTGGGAAATGTTAGGACTTTTTCTGGACATGTATGCAGTGTATTAATTTGCATTCTTAGAGCAAAATTTACCAAACAGAAAAAAATTTAAAGCATCAAAACGAGCTTATGAGAAAACAAGACATGTTTTTGTGGCAGGCTGCGAATTACTGTGCAGAGAGACTCCACAATGTTTTAGCTCACGAGCTAAAACAATCGTTGGCAAAAGCTTCACCGTTGCACGAAAAAATGCATGAAAAAACACTTATGGAGAATCATTGGCGTACGGCTATGAGGAATTCTTTTTTACGAATGGATGCTGAGATTAGTGGCCATTGTTATGGAAGCTCCGGTTCTTCTTGTCAGAGACAAAATAGTTGTCCTCACGAACCCCTCGCTCCAGAAACGGTTGGTTCTACTTCAGTTGTGGCAGTTGTGGGAGTTTCTCAAATTATTGTGGGAAATGCGGGTGATTCACGAGCTGTTTTGTCAAGAGGAGGAAAGGCTATTCCTCTCTCTATTGATCATAAGGTGAGAAAACTGTTTCTTTTGATTATACTGTGTCGAAGTTGTTTTTCTTGATTATACGTTTTTTCCTGTCAAAACGCCTATCCGGACAATGATGAAGTTTTTGATGCGTTGACCGAGATCTGCACGTTTTTGGTACTTTTTTGATACTGTTTTTTTCCAGAATGGTACAAATCTCAGTCAACATTCCAAGTTTTCACCATTGTCCACTTTGGCTTAGCCTTCATTTGGTTAAGGACAGTTTTTTGCTGGGATTATGCCTTCGATTCTTTAGTCGACAATTTGTTCAACAAGAAGGGGATGAGTGAGAAGAGGGAGCAAAACGAAGGGGAAAAGAGGAGGGGAGGGTAGGAAAGGAATTATATAGGAGGCGAGAACAATGGGGAAATGGCAATAGGAGAAATTGAAAGTTGAGAGATACAGAATTTGTGGTTAATTCTGGTCTTGTATATGAAGCTTGCTGTTGGGTTATGCTTGGAAGAGATTGTGGATATGATGACATTTAACTAGAATAGAGAGTTTCGACAATCGAAATACATTTTTTATATGGTTCTTACTATTATTATTGTTCTTATTAATATTTTTTGCAGCCGGAACGCGAGGATGAAATGAAGAGAGTGGAACAGGCAGGAGGACGAGTTATATTCTGGAATGGATATCGGGTTCTTGGAGTTTTAGCCATGTCAAGGGCTATCGGTAAGTACTCTTTTCTTTTGTCAATGGAACTGGTAGAGAAGTTATGTTGCAACTTTGAAACTTGTCTGGAAACTATGTTGTGTGATCAATGATTGATAGGGAAATTTTGGGGCGTACTGAATTTTTTTTATTGTTTGCCGGTAGAATTTGCAATTGAACACAGTGGTTCAATTCAGTGTTTCTTTTGTGCCACATCTGTTTGATAGGTTTTACATTTGTTTTATCCTTCTGCTTCAGTCAGTTCTCCATCACTTAGTTCTGAATGTTAATTGAGTTTAGATCGATTCATTATTTTACCGATCCGCTGATTTTTTTTTGTGTTGTTTTTTCTTGTGCTTTTTATTTCTTCTCAGGCGACAGATATTTAAAACCTTATGTTATTCCTGAGCCTGAGGTGACATTTACCGAAAGAACGGGAGAGGATGAGTGCATTATTTTGGCAAGTGATGGGCTGTGGGATGTTATATCAAATGATGTCGCATGTGAAATTGCTCGTCGATGTTTATCTAAACAATACGGAGGAAGCATAGGACGAGTGGGATCCGGCAATTCGACTTTATCGACTGCAGAGGTAGAGGAAGTCGAGGGACCCGGGGCGGCTATTGCTGCGACAGTACTGACGAAACTTGCTCTAGCGCGCGGTAGTGGAGACAATATAAGTGTCGTCGTGGTCGATCTCAAAGCAAAGCACGCGAAATCATTGCCATTGGAAAAAAACGAATCGGTAAAAACGAATTGGTAAAAACAAACCGGAACAATCAAATTTCTTAAGATCGGATTTTCAATACCATTGGGGACGGGAAGGAAACCCTAAAACCCCACAGCTCAGCGCTTTTCTTCATCTTTTCTTTACTTCTGGCGGATAGGATATGATGCACATGTTAGTTTTTGCCGCTTTTTTTCCCTTAGTATGGGAGACGATTGAAATGGTTTTGTCGCTAAAATCTTTGCACTCTCTTTTCCTGTACAGTGCCCCTTGTGGTGGGCATCTTCTTTACTTTCACCTTATGGGTAACCAACCAATGACATTTGTTAGGATGGTAAAAATACTATGTGGGTCGAGGGTGTAAAAGGATAGACAGAAAGCTATTATAGCGCTGGTAATACAGTTCAGATTGTATTATGGTACACAATTTATGGTTTTTGCTATTCGTCTGATCTACTGGAGAAAGTAGGAGTCGCAGAAAGAATCTATTTTAGTGTTTAACCTAAATGAAACATTTGGGTTTTGGAATAGAAACAGATGATTTGCCGTTCCAATTTTTATCATTCCGGTTCGAAAACTTTATAAGAGGCCTGTAGTTAACCACAGAGACGGGGAAATTGGTTAACTGGAAATTGCAAATTTGCTCGCTTTGGTTTTTTAGGAATGCAAGATTTTTGGGAAAATTGGAGGTTTTATCGTTCGGCACATTTTTTAGTGTGCCTTACTTTTTGGGAAGAGGTTTTTATCCTCGCAATATTTCAATATCAATATCTCGATATCGTAAAAGTCAGGCATTTGGTCCAGGAATAGTTATGAACAAGAGGAGGCTCAAAAGATGCTGCATGTTCTTTATTATCACAAGGTTGTTTTGAAAAATGGTGCTTTTTTTTTTATCTGTTTACTTTTTTGTCCTGTTCATAATTTTTCCTATTCGTTTTTTTTGTCATTCAGTTTTGTCCTATTCAGTTTTTAAAACTAACTCTTATTGGTAGTGGATTAGGTTGTTTGTTGAGGTTGTTGTGATAATTTGTGACAAGATCCCCCTTATGGCATTTGATGAAATAGATTTTTATTTTCATTTTTTTTGTACTGTCCATGTTTTAAGTAGTTGAGAGTCACGAGTATTCACAGAGGAGTTAGGGCATGTTCCTATGTAATCAAAACTTAGTATTGTTACTTTGTATTTTAGCGAAGATTCTCTGATATTACTTCTTTTCAGAGTGTTCTGATGTTCGGCAACGACATCATTGCTTAGTTGTGATGGATGTAGACTGGGTGTCACTCGTGACGGTTGTAGACGACTACAAAACTCACGAGAATTGATGACGTTTACAATATAGTGACGGTTGTAGACGTAGACGTCTAGTTTCTTGTGACATTGTAGATGCCTAGGCTTTTTGGTATGTTGACGTCATGCTCACTTGTGATAGGTTGATGTCACAAATTCCAAAACTTTCCGCCATGGTTTCTTGATTTTGATTTTTTGTCGTTTCTCACTTGCCATCAAAATACGCCCAAAGATAGTCAAAAGTAATATTATTTAGAGATCTTTCATTTGATACCATTATTGTCTTGTTTCATTTCAAGAAATGTGAAGTAGATGCAGTAGTAGGAGAAGGAGAGGGAGAGAGGTGCCTTCACGAACTTCTCTTTTACCAAATGGCATTCGTTGCTTGAGACCCTTGCACAGAAAAAAGTACGTACAAAAGTACGTACAGGTTGCAAACGGACAGGAAAAAGTACGTACAGGTTGGAAACTAAGAGTGGGTTATTTTTTTTGGTACTCAGCATACTAACAAAGTTTTCAAAAGCGTGTGATGTGTGTCATAACATCTTCCTATTCGCTTATAACTTGTTACTCTCAACTACAATCATATCGCGAGGTGATTCCGGTAGATGTTTGAAGATAAGCTGAAGTGACGCGACAGTGGGTCGAAACCCGCAATGCGACAAACTGTAGTACATTTAAAGTTGCAAGATGACGCAAATTGAACCGTGGTATTGTCATTTTTTTGGTACGGCTGAAGTTTTTCTCGTTGCGGGCTAAGCTGTGGAGGAAAACGACAGAAACAAACCCGTACTTTATCACATGGGAACATGCCCTTAGTGATGTCAATCATGGCCAGGTGAATTTATTGGGATTTTTTGTGGCAATGAAAAAAAAACTTCAAAAAGAAGACTTTAGCGGTAAAACCTTGGAAATAGAACCTTAAAAATAAAGTCTTCAAAATCAATCGCTTCACATAAGAGTTGTACTAGTTCGGAAAAGCTTGTCTCCTATGTTTAATTAAAATGGCCTTTGTGTTTTGAAAAGGAGAAGGTACCTAGATTTTTGAATTTTAGAAATTGCATTGGCGGATAATTTAAATATCAAGTATTCATTCAGCATACATGTTCATATGATGCCTCGAGGTTTAAATCACAGTCCAAATGAGCAAAAAGATATTGAAACGCTATATATGGTTTCCTTATACAGTATTGTGAAAGACTTCATTCAAAAAACACCATGGTAAACCATACAAGGACATGGGAATAACGATGGGAGAGAAAAATCGAAACTGGAAAACTGAACGTGGGTAAAACCAAAAAAAAAAGGAAAAACAATACGAGAACACAATGGTAAGCTAACAAAGACAACGAAAGAAACAACAAGCACGAAAACAAACAACAAAATAAAGCATACCCAAAAAAAATTGTTTAACCAAACCTCAACCTATTAAAGAACGTTTAAAAGCAACCTATTAAATCCACGAGGCTCGGTGGACCGCATTGATAGAGTTCCATAACCGTTGCTGATCCATAAGAGTAATAGCAGATCAAAGGAGGATAGAAGCTTGCACTATATGTAAAGCCACGGAAAAAAGTAGACGATGAAAAGCACACACCGAATCGCTATGTTAATATTTCTTCTGCCACTAAAGACATATTTTCTTCGTTCACACATGACGGATTGTGGATCTGACGGTTGCAATTGAAAGGTAAGATTTTCAGCTTTTGAATGTCGGTGTCAAATTGAAATTGTACAATTGTTTTTGGAGGAAATATGTTTTAAGTGGCGGAAAAAGTATTAACGCTAATAGCGATACACAGTGTAGCAAGGACAAAAGCGATCACAACGTCAACCGCAAGTACTGAATAACTCATTCAAAGCAGAGGTCGCAAACGGTCAACCGAAACCACGACCGTTAACCGACTGCCGGTGTCGGATCCGGAACGGATTCCGTTGCCAAACTTGGGGGGTCGAGCGAATTCAGGCGGTTGATTCACAGAAAAAAAAAATCGGTTACGGTCAGGCAAGCATAAAACCTAAAAAATTGAAAGTTTTGTACTGTCCATGCAATCCAATATTATTATACTTTGTACTTATGTTATCGTGGAAGGTACACGGGAGATGTACCACTAATTTTGTACTTATTCGGGTACGGGCGGGTACGGTTAGTCGCGAGAAATCGAGTTTCGGTTAACTTTTATTTTCGTAAACGCGTTTTGGGTAACGGTTAACAATTTAGGAGCGTGACATATCCCGGTTTAGCGTCGGTTCCTCAGATTTTGAAAAGAAAAATCGGTTGGTCTCGGTTATCTAAAATTTTGACTTTTGCGACCTTTGATTCAAAGCAACTCTCAAACAACCAAATATTGACCGACATTGGAATAAAGTCATTAATAGTATAATAGAGTGCACAATTGCACTCCACTTCTTAGTCGTGTCACTTGCGACCACTCTAACATGTCGAGCCCGCTTGACCTATTGTATCTTTGAGGCAAGAAACGCCAAAACAATGTCAACAATAATACGACGGGCACCATCGAGCAAAACTATCTCAATCCGCTCAGGCTAAGGAATAGGATGTGAAACCTTCCCAACGAACAGAATACCACCACTTGGAAGCAATACACCGTGAATCGTTATTAGCGTAATGAAACAATTACCATTATTTACGCTAATTGGGAATTTCAATTTTTTCCAAAAAAATATTTATTCTAATTTATCATTAACTCTAATTTGTAAACTGCTTTGTAATAATTGTCGGCGCATAATATCTTCACACTAAAATATGTACATGCACGAAATTGTTCAAATCTTACGCCATTTCATTGCCGACCTCATTTCATTGTTTTTTTTCAGAGCACGTTTACATGTGCGCGCGACAACGTAAATATTTTTTCTGTACTTTTTTAATTTAAAAAGTACAAAATAGTACGGATATGACCGGCCGTACATCACACTATTTAAAATGGCATCGTATCAGAGTTATTAATCATATTAAGTGTGGTACCTCAAATAACGGAACATTTACAATTATTAATTCTATTTGAGAATTTGCTGAAAAAAATTGGGTACCCCAATTAGAGTCATTGACCTTAATAGCGATTCACGGTGTAGCAGCAATAGTGTCGCGAATACTCCCGCTTAGTACATTTTTGAAAATGTTACGCTGTCGAGACCCGAAAAGTTAAGCGTCTTGCCAAAAACGTTAAGCGTATTTGGTAGTGTTGTGTATCGGTAAGGATTTGCCGATAACCGATGTGGACCTTTTTTCGGGTACCCGATAATCGATATATTGGTACGATATATCGTTATCGGTGTTATCGCCGATAAATTCCCGATATTTATCGGTATTTATCGGCGATAACACCGATATTGATAACTATCGGCGATAAATGTACGGACTGTACATATAAATATACGGCCAATACACTCAATTGTACGTCATATTCCCCAGACGCGCCGCGGACCCCTTTCCCCCCGATTTCGATAAAAACTCACGATTTTTCCTTGATTATTTATTATTTAAAGGGGTTTTACTTGGGTTCCACGCTCCCATACCAAACCTCAATGTCCTTTTGACTGTTAGTTATGCCCATAGATGTTCAAATCGCACGGATTTGGACTTTTCTGTTAAAATTGCGTAATATTCGTCGATTTCATACTTTTCGTAAAATTCGTATAGATTTCTCTGTAAGGACATGTACGAAAATGTACGAAAAGCGAAAAACTAGAAAATCCTTAAAAAATCTTTAAAATTACGAACAAGTAACACAAATGTACGAAATTATACGAAAAGTGTACCCTTCAAACCTACTAATACGACAAATCTTTGTCAACCGTACTGAAATATATAGGAACGTACGGCAATGTACCATATAAACCCTAAAATCCCCCCTTATAATAACCCTAAGTAGTACGAATATGCACAAACATTGCACGTAAATATACGAAAAATGTAGCGCAGCTTTACTGAAATATACGAAATTGTACGGCAATGTATCCTCCAAACCCTAAAATTAATATCCCTAACAAGTACAGAAAATACGACCACTGTACGTACATGTATGAAAAATGTGCGGCAGTTATACTGATTATACGGAATTTAAGGAAATGTACTCTAAAACCCTAAAAATCATTTTTATAACCCTAGAAAGTACGGACATATCGGACACTGTATATAACTGTACGAAAAATGTACGGGTGCAATGGAAGGTACTTTATTATACAAAGTCAATAATATAATACAGTATGTTATAAAGTACTATTGTATGCATACTATATTTTTTTAAAGTTATCGCCGATATGGAATTTGTTGGTCTCAGACTGATATATCGGAACCTCGACCGTTCGATAACCGATAACTATCGGTATCGGTGTTATCGCGATAAGTGTTTTACCGATACACAACACTAGTATTTGGTTACGTTTTCGAAGAGTTAACATGTACGGAAGCGTAACACATGGATATGTGTTGCAGTGGAAATTTCAGCTAAGCAGAAAAATAATTGAATAGAATGGTATAGTTAATTTAGATTTGCCAAGATGGAAATCTTCCAAAAGGTGGTTGGAAAGCGCCAAAATTAGGGTACCGTAGTCAATCAAGACAAAGCTTTTTGTCCACGTGTTAAGCTTTTTGTCCACGTGTTATTGGTCGTTCGTTAGGGTCGTCGTGATTTGCAGGATGGATCGTATCCGTTCAATGAAGTCTACAGCCGCATCGTTGCCTAGAGTGCAAGGGTGCAGTGATGCTCAAAGTTCGGTTCACTAAGGGTTCCCGGCATTTTCGATCAACGGTTAAACGGCAAAATAAGCAGTGAGCACTGTACTGAGTGTATTCCACGTTTCCGATTTTCCACGTCAACGGCGGCTCATATTTAGTAATAATGCCGATAACGGAATAGACGGATTCGTTTGCGGCGAGGAATGAGGAATGCGGCCGCCGGTACGCCGTCAGCGTCACATCACATCCACAAGGATTGTAGGAGATCCTTGCAAGTTCTTTCAAAACACTCGCCATCCAGTGGTCCTTTTGCCCGACGATCGCACGCCCTCTCCCGTCGGTAAAACCTGAGCTGGATCGCCGATGCCTTTCGCCGTTCCTCTTTAGGAAGTCCGCCAGCCACTCATAAGTGTTTTTAAACTGCCCGCGCTTCGACGTTTTAGCTGGAAGCTTTTGCAGTACACGACAAATGGAAACTCTGGACTGGATGGTAACTGAAAAAGATGGTTTCATTCCCAAATCTTATTGTGTCAACTCAAAAAATAGTGCTGCATGTTTCGTTGTCAACAAGCGGACAACGTGCGTCCACGTTTCACACTGCTACATTGCATTTTTCTTTGCGCTTCTCTACACCGCAAATCCTTGTTGTTTAAGTTTTTTTCGCCACATAAAACACTATTTTCTCCGTGCACGCCTGTCGGATTATCAATCGGAGAACGCCAATAGGAAGGTGGGAATTTTGCCTTCCAACAGCAACCATCAGATTGACAATCCCATAAGTGTGGAGGAAGAAAAGATGTTTTAAGTGGCGAAAAAACTAAAGGTAATAACGAATAGCGGTGTAGTAAACTTTTTGAACAGTAAAAATAACGACCGATGCTTGCTGCTATAACTTACATAGTTCAAAAGTAGGCGTTTTTATGGTAGGCCTTTTGTCGGCGCCTTTATCGTAGGTGTAAAATTCAGGATCGTTGCTCACAAAAACCTATATCATGCACAGCGGAAGTCATTCAAAATAAACACACAAAGAGTAAATCACCAAAAATAATAATTCCGACCGAATATAACTTTATTTAGCCGAAGCTTTTCTTAATACAAAACTCTCACTCTTACTCTCACACTTCTTACTCACTGACTAACACTCACTTACTTCGGATTAATTAACTCACAGTAAGACTCCTACTTAAATAGGAATACAAAGAAGACTTACTCTACACGACTTCACTCGACTTTCTCCTCACGTCACTGACTTACTAACTTCACGGAAACTCACTCACACACTCACTAGAACCTTCAGCGTCGAAATAGAAGTGACGCAGAACTTCAACAGTGCGCTGGACCAAACATACAGTATAAAAGTCCTACGCACTAAATGAACCAACGTCCGTACAATACCAAATGAAACTACTGTCCTACGTACAAAGTGAACCGACATCATACGGTACCAAGTGAAACAAAACGTCCTGATAACTTTAACTGCGGACGCGAACATAACTTAACGCCAACTGAAACCAAATCCAAACTAAGTGAATTTGGCCGATACGCCGATTCACCCAATAAACCTAACATTCCCCCTCTTATTGGGCAAAGCGGCAAAAAGCGCAACGCCGATGCTGTTCGCCTCCTCTCCAACTTGTCGCCGTACACCCAAACTAAAATATCAAACCACTGACGTTCCAAACGAGACTGTACACACTTAACCGTACATGTTTTTTCCTCTTCAAATTTCTCCTTCGTCACCTCCTCACCTCACCTCACTCACGGACGCCTTTTTCTCACGGACGCCTTCTCACATAACTCTCTGCCAAATGCAGATTTTCTCACGTCGTCGTCAATATCTCACCGTACCCCAACTAATCGGCAAGTTCTCAACCTGTACCTTGCCGATTCTCACGCCAAACTTAGAACATTCGAACACTACGGTTGGAATCAATTTCGAACCCTCCAAAATGTACAGATCCTCCTCCTCGTCCTGCTCCGCGGCCAAATCCGGGACCTCGACCGCCTCTTCCTCCTCGGTCCGACATTCCTCCCTCACGATCAAAACATTGGGCGCTGACATGTCCCCAACGTTGACACGTGCAACATTGCTTTTGAAGATCCGGACATTCGGCCGCGAAATGGCCGAATTTGTGACATTTAAAACACGTGACATTTGAATCAAATTGTCCTCCCATTTCTCCAAAATTCTGAGCACTTCCTCTGCCCCCTCTTACACCACCACCTCTACCTCTTAGTGGTCTACTACCTCCTCTTCCATTGAACGAATTTAGAGTTGCATTTTCATCTCTGACAACATTGAGAGGAGCTGATCCACTACTTCCACCTAACAAATTATCTCCTCTACTCGTTCCTTCCCATGTCTTATCCACTCTCTTTAGATAACTTACGACAAATTCGTATGTCGCCCTCCTCTTTGACTGAATAATCTCTTTCGGTGTGCGGAGGTAATCGGGAAGTCCCTTCAAAAATATTTGTAATTTGTGATCTTGGGCGAGCATTCGACCAAGACTAGTTAACTGCTCCACCATAATATTAAATCTCTTGACAACATCATCAATCGACTCCTTCTCCCTAAATTTAAATTGTATAAATTCTTCGAAAACAAATTGTCCCTTATCTTCCACTCCTTTCTCAAACTGGTTCTCAATTCCTACCCAACATTCATGAGCTGTTCCGTACGCTAAGAAGTGATCTAACACAGACGGATGACAACTTTGCATAAGACCGTTAGTGGCGGAGATGTCTTTTCTCATCCACAGTTGCTTCCCTTGGAGATCTTTTGGTTCCTTTTCATCTCCATTAACAATTTTCCATAAATTCTTCAACTTAAGCTCCCCTTTGATGTACTTTTTCCACACCGCGTAGTTCGACCCATTGAATAACACTGTTTTACCGGACATACGGAAATTCTCCTCCTCATTGCTGACATCCACATCCTCCTCACCTTTGGCCTTCCCTTTACGTGAGTTTTCCTTTCTCATTTTGTCATCCTCTTCTTCCGAATCCGAATCACTCTCATCATTGTCATCCGGATCTGGATCCGGTTTTACTTGTACATTGTCCCTTTGTTGAACAGCCGAGAGCCGCTGATCGAAGGTGCGAACAAGACCATCAAATAAAGTCTTCAGGTGATCCTCGGACAATGACACTCTCACGTTCTTTCCTTCTTCCTATTCTTCCTCAAACTGTCCTGCACTAAAACCTTTCCAACTCCGTAAAGGTGTGCCAGATTGCACCGGAGTGGGAGTAAAAATAGGTGCAGGGGAATTTTTCTTTTTCCTACCCATGGCTGCGATACTAGCTACAATGAATTACACAACTACCAAGCTCCGATACCAATTGTAAAATCCAGGATCGTTGCTCACAAAAACCTATATCATGCACAGCGGAAGTCTTTCAAAATAAACACACAAAGAGTAAATCACCAAAAATAATAATTCCGGCCGAATATAACTTTATTTAGCTGAAGCTTTTCTTAATACAAAACTCTCACTCTTACTCTCACACTTCTTACTCACTGACTAACACTCACTTACTTCGGATTAATTAACTCACAGTAAGATTCCTACTTAAATAGGAATACAAAGAAGACTTACTCTACACGACTTCACTCGACTTTCTCCTCACGTCACTGACTTACTAACTTCACGGAAACTCACTCACACACTCACTAGAACCTTCAGCGTCGAAATAGAAGTGACGCAGAACTTCAACAGTGCGCTGGACCAAACATACAGTATAAAAGTCCTACGCACTAAATGAACCAACGTCCGTACAATACCAAATGAAACTACTGTCCTACGTACAAAGTGAACCGACATCATACGGTACCAAGTGAAACAAAACGTCCTGATAACTTTAACTGCGGACGCGAACATAACTTAACGCCAACTGAAACCAAATCCAAACTAAGTGAATTTGGCCGATACGCCGATTCACCCAATAAACCTAACAGTAGGTTGTGTTATGGGCTTTTCATGTGATCTTCTTACATCGCTACTTTGATCAGCGACCGTCCGGTCGTCGGAATCTGACGGTGTAAATAAAAATTTTTGGTCCGAATGTTTTAATTGGTCCGAATAGGTCCGAATACAATATAGGTCTTAAGGTCATATTGTATGTTTTGCATACAATAGGCATATTGTATTGGCCTACTTTCACCTACTTTTGAACTATGATAACTTCGCTGCTGCAACTTCACTGCATGTAGGATTGCTGACGCCGTTGTCAGCGTGAACTAATGCTTAAAATCAATGTTTTTATGCAAAATTTCAGATGTTTGTGACGGGAAACTTACCGTACTGTAGGGAGACATGCATTAATTTCGCGCTAGAACAAACTCTGGGGCAGGATACTAGATACTGAAGCAAAATATTGTAACGGTGGCTGTTTTACTCCTACTCGCCAACATAGAGATAATAAACTGGAATTGTTTTTGAAAAAATGGCTACAGGAAGTAAATGCCGACGCCGCCTCCCCCAAACAATCAACCCCTGTCTACTAGAAAAGTGCACAAACACTTACGAGATAGCATCTTTCATGGAAGTGCTTGTTGCAAAATGTCCTTTGAATAATTTGCAGTACGACGCTGATATTGCAGTGACTCAGCCAGTTCTTGCTGAGGATCTAGATATTGTGAGCGAAGGAATTAACTTACAGACTGAAAAAGGTGATGGACAGGTGGAAGGTATTATTATTCAAGGGGAAGTAAACAGCTGCTTACCAAGGAAGCCTGAAGATGACTCAAAGGGAATGAAAAGAACCGGGAAAAAAAGCGGAAAAGGGAGAATGGCTCCTCCTCCTGGCACAGACCTCTTTCCACCAAGACATGTCATTATTGCTGCAAGTCAGAGCTTATTACATAACCAACTCCATGTTATCTTCTCCTGTTTTTTTTTTTTTAATCGTACATTTTCCTGTACGATTACTGTGATTACTGGCCAGTAACGCCACTAATTGCATGTGTAATTACCCTAAAAGAGTTAAATTGAACATCCTCTTGCAAGAGCTGCACCATCGAGTATTCGTTTGGAGCAACTTGGAGATCTCTGCGCTAATTTGTGAATTCTAAGGCTTGGGGAGTGTGATCTGGATTACAGCGAATGGTGATTGGCAAAGTACAAAAATACTTCATGACTTGAGCAACCTTGATATATGTGAGATGTTAAGACGAGAGACATGCATATACTATGTGAAGCATAAGCTGAGCAAACTACATCTTATGAGTCGCCTCTTCAAGGTGAGTTTTGTCTTCACTCCCTCTCCCTCTCCCTCTCCCTCTCCCTCTCCCCCTCCCCCTGCCCCTCCCCCTCCCAACGGTCTTTTTAACAATGAATTATTGACGCAGTAAACATAGTATTGTACAGAAATCTGTACGGTTTTGTAAACTAGGTGCATTTTCCTGTTTGATTATGGTGATTACTACCCAGTATCGCCAGTAATAGCATACGTATAATATAGTACACTATATATTATGTATAGTACACTAGAATAGTTGTAATGGGAAAAGCTTTGGGATGTGTATCTTACACCTGGAACCTTTATTGCCTTCTTTTTTGATGGAAATGCAGATTTTTCCAGGGAAAGGTCCATACGTACAACGCACACCGAGGCTGTTACAGCCTAAGCCTTTACAAGATAATTTCCCTCAACAATGTGAGACTATCCTAACAATGACTAAAGTAGGGAGCTCACCAGAGGCTGTCTCGGAGGAGTATGAAACATCAGCTGAGGACGAAGAATGTGGAGAGATGGAGATGGAAGCGAATACTCGCAATTCTGTAAATCCATGGCACCATAAGATTGAGCACATAGGCAGTCAACATGGCCAGAACTTGATACCACTCACTCAAATTCTGGACATGGCATTTTAGTGAATAACAAAAACAACCAGAATATAATTGATGCAGATCGAGTTACGGCATAAATTGGAAGACTGATGGGAAATCATCTGCTGGTCTTAAATTGCAGGGACGAAGAGGATGTGAAGTTGGAAAGAGAGAAACCATGACAGACTTGAATGCTGATGATGTAGGGGAACCTCTTTCCTCACGATCTATGCGAGAAAAGGAGACCTTGTCTGAAAAACTCTCTCGCATGGACAATGTGGCAACACAGGGGAGCAAAATCAAGGACCGAGCTCGCAAATACAACATTGGGCCTGGGGCTGGAGTTAGTAACCCTCTGGATGCCAAAAGTCCTCCCCTTTCCACAGTACTTCCCCCGACTCCTTCTGGGGCTGAACCTCTCAGAAAGCCGTGTGCAAAAAATAAAACAAGAGATGATGGAATGTTTCGTCAAGTGATGCAAACCCAAAATGGAAAAAGCCCTGGTCGAAGACAATGTCCTAACTTGAACTGTGAAAAGTCATTTGGCGATGGTGAAGAGTTTTGTGCTAGTTGTGACTGTTATATATGTCATCTAGTAAGTATTTTTGCACTTTATTAATAGTCTCTGGTCATTGTTTGGAAGAGGGGTAGGAGGAGGAGTTTTATTGCAGTTGTGTCTTCTTTATTTGGTTAGCAAGAGTTTGCACATTTTTTAGTAGTCTGCTGGTGGTTGACTTTGAGATTATGGTAGAAAACCGATGAACACTTATAAGCAAGATAAAACAACAAAAAATAAAACTAGTCGTGGAATGTTGTGCATAAAAAGGGGGGAAGTTTCTAGCGTTTTACTAACCTGTCAATCTTAATCTCTCCAAATCGAGTGTGTGTTTTTTTGACTCAAAATCATACATTGGTGTCAATTAAATCTCTTAGTTAAGTGGCCCATAATGAGCCATGTGGCAGAAATTATTTTAGTGTAAATCCAATAGATTCTCAACGCTAATAACTCACTAACTCTTTAGCTGTGGGCGGTGTGGTGTCTTATGAGTCTTTTATTTTTTACTTTCTATATGTGGTTTCTGTGCAGTCAAGGGGAATAAAACGTAGTAGTGGAGAGTGGATTCAATGTGAATTTGGGCGCTGTGGACTATGGGCCCACTTGGAGTGTGCCTACAACCGCCAATTGGCTGGTGTCTGGGCTTACCCCGTAGACACATCTTCTCATGCAAGTTATCGCTGTGGAGGTTGCGGAACGACTGTCAATTTGTTGAGGTGTGAAATAGAGAAAACCTGTTATCTTTTTTCATTTTTCCGACCTGAATCTTTTGTCATTTTCCATGGGGAAATCGTTTCATATCCAGCTAGCAAATTGTTAGTAAAAGTAATCAATGACGGAGCTAGAGCATTTGGAGGCATTGTATGTCAAACAGGCTTGTTCTACTGTCTTCCCGAAGCTTGTGGGTTTGAGAGGTATTAGACGTCCTATCCTATTGCAATGTCTGCTTGTTTTTCTCAATGTCATTTGCTCTTTAGATGGAGACTTCACAGGTCTCAGCCAATGCCTGGCACTTTCTCACTTTCAGTTTGTTAGTTGATTCATACTCATCTATTATTTGGAAACATGTTGTTGTTGACGATAATAGTCTACAATGTAGACGGAGATTGAAGGATCTGAGAGGGTTTTATAGGTGAAGGCTGTTCCAGTTGTATTAGACATGTGATTGATATTGGCCATAGCCTTAGGAAGTGTGGCAGGAACTTAGGATTTGAGAACGACTCATATTGAGGGCTGCCTTTTGTTAATGGACCAATGCGAGAACTTTTGGAGTCAGCCCATTCTGCTCGAGTTGTAAAGACTCTCCGACTCAAACTCCACCTAGCTCAGCGTCTATTGCAAGGCTCGAGGAAATTTTATACTTTGAGTACTCAGGTACAAATTGGTGGATGACTTTTTGATTTTGCGTTTGCCGAGTTGATTCGCCTAAAAGTTTAGCATACATAATCAAATCTGGGAACGGCATTAACTTTCAGCGGTTGAACGGATGTTCAAATGTCTGTAAAGTAAACTCTCAGGATGTTGACTTAGATTGGAGCTTTTTGGTGCTTTTTTGTTCGATTTTTAGCAGAAAGACAATTTTTTACCAGAATCAGGATAGGTGTTGTGATAGGTGACAGGTGAAACTCGTTTGTTGATGAAGTTTTTACAATGGTTGAACTGATACAAGCCAGTTCCAGAAACATGCGCCTTTTGTGTGTTTTACGTGAAGGTGTTCTATGTTTAACACTGCTGTGTGGTTCCGAGTTACAGACATAGTGGAGAAGATATGTGTTTATTTTTAATGGTTGATGATTGTTGTTCTGGTTGGATATTGGAGCTTTATAACCTTTTACTTTGTGTACAGGGTTGACGAGTTTCATAATGTTTTTTTTTTTGCCTTCTTAACTTATCCTTTTAATTGATAAGGTTTTCCTGTTTTGGGAGGACAATAGGTGGACCTTGCAGTCAAGACCTTGGAAATGGGGATTGGCTCCTTTGTTTCACCTCAGGTAAAGCTCTCCAATGAAATTCTCGTAAGTCAATCGTTTAGTAAGAATTGGAAGGATGGAGAGAAGAGCTTGTAAGTGTCCTTATTTGTTATATCATCTATGAGATAAGAAACTTTTGGTGTTTGTAAATTCTACACTAAAAATAAAATTAGTTCTTTGACTATAACGGCCAAATCCAAGATGCCAGCTAATTAAAGTACTTTATCTTGAGATTCAACAAAAATCTGGCGATGTATTTTGTCAATTTGCACTCTCCCACTGAATTTTTCTTTTCTGTCACTCTCCCCTCTTTTCTCTCTTTTGTCTTTTTTAATTCCTTTTCCATCTCTCTTGGGCAGGCTTTCTTGCCACTACTTTTGAAACACTTTTTGAACCATGTTTATACCTTACCATAAAAATTACAGATTTGTTGAATAAAGATTATTGGAAGGTTATTAAGAAAAAAGCCTATTGTGACTGTGATTATGATCCAGGGCGTAGTTGAGCAAATCTGATTTAACTGTTGATTGAGGACATTTTTCAAGACCGAACCATTGATGATAAAACCCAGTTCACAAATACAAGTGAATAATGGACAGTGATTTTTTAAGTGTGTTTCTAACTGCTTCTCATGGTTACAATGTTTTGAGATTTTTTATGTTTCTCATACTTATCAGTTAAAAAAAGATATTAAATATTTGGTAAAATTGGAGTGTTTTGCAGGGAGTGAAAGAGGCAGTCACGCGTCATTCTGCTGCCCTCAAGTTTTGATATTTCCTCAAAATTGATTTTCTTAAATTAAGCAAATTGAATAGCTGGTAACTGAGCTGCGCTGTGCTCGTAACTGAGCTGAGCTTAAAAGACCGCTGTGGAGGGTGTAATAATGCAGTCGTTACTGAGTGTGACATTTGCTGCTATTCTCTGTCCCTTTTTTTGGTGATCTCTCTCTCTCCCTCTCTCTCTATCCCTCTCCCTCTCCCTCTGCCTCTCCCTCTATTTACTTCTCCCTCTCTCTCTTCTTCCCTCCTCCCCCTGTCTCCATCTTGCTCTCCACCGCACTCACATTATTGTACATTTTCATGATTTTTTTTTTCGTAAGATATATTGAACGAAAAACTTGATAAATTTGACGTATTTGACTATTAACAGAAGCCGTTTTTTATTTTTTTTGCCAAAAGCTGATGTCAAACCGTCAACTCACGGATGACCAACTTAAGCTTAAATTGACCGAGTAAGAAACTCATCAAGCTTCTTATTCCACTGTCGGGGCGCCTGTTTCAAACCATAAAGAGATTTAATCAGCCGGCATACCTTACTCTCCTCTCCTTCTTCCACAAACCCTTCGGGTTGTCGCATGAAGATCTCCTCTTCCAATTATCCATGCAAAAAGGATGTCTTGATGTCCATCTGGTGCACTTCCATGTCTTCCGCTGGTGCCAGGCTGAGAAGTATGCGGACGGAGGGAAATCTGACCACTGGGGCAAAGGTTTCATCGTAGTCAATTCCCTCTTTTTGTGTAAATCCCTTTGCCACTAATCGGGCCTTGTAGCGCTCGATTGTGTTATCTGGGTTCAGTTTTAATTTGAAGACCCACTTATAACCGATTGGTTTTCGGTGAGGTGGACAATCCACCAGCTCCCAAGTATCGGCTGCCATAATTGAGGCCATCTCCCCATTGATGGCTGTCTTCCACCGGTTTCTTTTTGGACAAGTCATCGCCTCTCCATAAGTTTGAGGTTCATCTTGATGAGATAGTTTAGTTACCTTGTTATTAACCTGTTTTTTTTGTAGTCTTTTGCTACTTCTCCTTCCCCGCTCAAAATCTGAGGCTGGGATAGATGGTTCTCGTGGATTCATTCGAACAAACTCGGCTTCTCCCCTATCCCTTGATTCCGAATCAATTTCCACCATGTATTCCGCTTCGGGTAGAGTTGTCACTCGAGTTTCCACAGCCGAGTCCTTTTCGGTCTGATTTGTATCTTCAAGAATGTCATCTTCTCTAAAACCTGGATAGTTAGGGAGCTCAAAGTTATCGGAATTTTCTGACTCAAATCTGATTTTTAGTGACTTTGTATATTTGAAGGGATCCATAGACTTTCCTTCATCCATAACTACTAGATGCTTTACTAAGATTATATCTTCCCTTTTTTATATCATAAACTCTATATCTTTTAACATCCTCATCATATCCTAATAAGTATCCCGGTTTTCCTTTATGATCTAGCTTCCAATTAGACCGATCTGTATCTAGACTGAATACTTGACTGCCAAAAACCTTTAAGTAAGATATGTCTTGTATTCGACTGGTCCATCTCTCTTAAGGTGTTTGATCTTTTATAGCTGAGGTAAGAACTCTATTTTTGAGGTAATTAGCGCAGTTCATTGCTTTTTCCCAGAACCTTTTTCCTATCTTCTTATCCGACAACATAATTCTAGCACTATCACTTAGTGTCTTATATAATTGCTCAGCTACCCCATTCTGTTCCGGGTATTCTGCAACTGTCTTTTGGTGTTGGACCCCATCTTCCCTCAGAAAATCCTCAAACTGGTTAGAAGTATACTCTCCACCATTGTCACTCTTTATTCTCTTGATTGGAGTTTCATGAAGTTTTTTGCTCCATGCTTTATATTGTCTAAAACAATCCTGAGCTTCCGACTTGTTTTTCAAAAAATACACTCGGGAATACCGAGACCAATCATCAGTGATAGTCATCATAAATCTCTTCCCCCCCGGTGAGGGCACTTTAGCTGGTCCCCAAATATCTGTGTGTACTAGATCTAGAATTTTTTCCCCTTTATAGGTGGTTGTTTTAGGAAAGGGTAATCTGTGTGTTTACCTTGAGCACATCCACTACAATCACTTATATCATCACTCTCACTGAACTGAATCCCTTCCACCACACCCATCTTTTTCATCTCTCTTAACTTATCTAGATTCACATGCCCAAGCCTCTTATGCCACATCATAATTTCATGAACACCACTTTAATAAAGTTTCTTCGTTTCATTACTTAAGATCAGCCTAAACATCCCATGGCTACCTTTCTCAGCAATGAAATAGACATCCTCCTCAAAACTAGCAGTAAAGACTCCTTCCCTACTGGTAGTGAAAAAACCCTTATCATCTAATATAGATGTAGAAATAAGGTTTTTGTTCAGCTACGGAATAAACAATACATCGGAGAATGTTAATATGGATGTCTTTCCTTCTACTAACACTTTCACATCTACCAATCCTACAAGAGTAGTGGTGACTATCCTCCCATCCCCGTACTCTATCTCTACGGTGGGAATCTTTCTTATCTTATTGAACAGGTGCCTATCCTTACACATGTGCATGGAGGCACCTGAATCTATAATCTAGCCTGCTTCACCTTTCAATCCACCGTAAACACATTTCTGCCTTCGTGGAATTTTAACCTCATTTTTCGCCTCCAACTCCTCATCCAAAAGGAGCTCATCGTCCTCGTCCTCGGATTCTGCCTCAAGTACCTGTGTGACAAGGGCCTTTTTCTTTCTTCTCGGGGTACCACCGGTCTGCCCCTCCTTTAACCGAAGCTTGGTTAGATTAGTGCACTCTGCCATATAGTGCCCCGGTTTGTTACAAAAATGACATAAACCTTTGGGAGCCCTTGGTTCGAACTCGTCAACCTCATTATTCTGCTCCCTCCCCCTATAGATTCCGACCGGTTTCCGTGAATCCTTGTTCCTCCAATCGGTCGCTGTTGCCAAGGCTTGGCCACTCTTTCCTCCCCTTCGGATCTCAATCGTATTCTCTCGAACGAGAATCATCCCTACCACTGAGTTCCATATCCACCTTGAGTCCGGCAAGTCCTGCACACGGTTGACTATGTTCTCGAACTCATCAGGTAACTTCATCAGTAAACAGTTAACCTTTTCTTTTTCACTAAAAACTTTTCCCGCACTCTCTAGCTCCATGAAGAGTGTAGCAAACTCATTGCAAAAATCCAACATATTTCCCCCTTTGTATACATACTCGTTAACTTTCTGATCAGCCAACTGTTGTTGCTGAATCGTACCACTTCGGTACATCTCTATGAGAGCCATCCAAAGATCGGATGCCCTTTCTACCTGCAAATGAGGACATGCAAGTCCTTGAGTGAGATGGCGTAGGATGAAGTGCTTTGCCGCCATATTGTTGAAGTCCCAGGTTTCAGTATCATTCTCCTCGTTCCCGGAATAGGTGACATGAATGCTAAACCAGTTGCTATTGGTGTGGTCGCCTCCTTCTCCTATCCTTTGTCCACCACCTCTCCTTCCTTTGTTTCCTCCGTTGAAGGTGAATCCTCTTTCCTGGTGAATCTGCTTCCTTTAAACCCTGGAGGAATTCCAAGACTTGATGGACGCCCCAATCGTCCACTCACTATCCCCCAAAACCTTTTTTCGCATAGAGCTCCTATCATCATACTTTCCCAGTATATGAAGCCAGTTCCATTAAAGATTGGTACCCTAGAGGGTGGGCCCATAACCTGAAACTCTGAGACCTCCATAAGTCCTCAGAGTGGACAGCTTCCAAGAAGCCTCTAGGATAATCCTGACCCCTTTGTGTTTAAGCAAAAATAACTGCCACCCTGGCAGACAAAAACTCTGACCAACTTCACCCCTGTGAAGACAAGACTCCCCTGAGTCGATAGCAAAAAGAATCTCTGAATTTGCTCCCCTGAGCAGTAAGTTATGGAGGGTCAAAGTTCACCTTTTGTACAGAAGCTCTCTGGGAGAGGGGGTCCTATCTTCTAATTTTTCTAAGTCCTATCTCTCTCACAGACTCTATCTACTGATGTACGGAACCAATCAGAATTGAGTTCCGTACGCAAAAGTACAGTTGCCGGTGTACTTTATGTACGGACATTGTACGACATGGCCAAAATGTCGACACATGTCAAATCCGGATTCGGTGTCATAATCTCCGGAGTTTCCACAATCCAACGGAATTTTGCCACGCGTCATCCGATGTGGCGATGGCCACAAACCGCCGAAATCTTCCTCCGCGATCTCGGCGCTAATCCCGGCCGTCCGATTAAATTCGGCTTTAATCGTGGCCGTAATAAATACATGCGCGGTATTTGTTTCATTTACGAAACAAATGCGCGGTACTGATTTATGTCCGTACCGTAAGTCGTACATTACATATTACTGGATCTATGTATCCCGTAATTAATTCTAGTTAAATGGTTCATCGCTTGTATACATACCTAAATAATTATCAAACTATATGCTAGGTAACACTAACGCTAGATGAAACGGCTAAGGCTACCGGCTACTTCGTGTCTGCCGGCTGGCAGGTACAAGGATCAAATCCTGCCGCCGGCACATACATTTTAATTAAATATATAAACCCTAATATAAAATTCCCGTAAACCTCAGGATAGCCAAGGTAGCCATGGCTCTAGCTTCCTCTCCAATTTCTCAGTGACTGCGACAAGTTTGAGAGTTGGAGAGAGAAGTTAGAGATAGACTGCCTCGACTTCTATATTTCTTTTCAGACCTAGAAAATACTAATAAAACCATTAGTTTCTACACTTATCATGAAATTACCAAATGAGTTCGAAAACTTAGTGTACCGAGTACAGGGAATGCCTGATAGTTCATGGAAATGGAACATAGTAGTCAGGATGATACTTGTGCAGAAAAACACAATGGAGATTAGGAGAGGAGGAAAGAGCATTCAAGCTCTAGCAGCAGGAGGGGACCGATGGGGGAACGACCCGAAAAAACCTTATAGAGGGGAGAGAGATCATTCTGGGGGACAAAGGCCCCCAAAGGGTCTTTGTCATTATTGCAAAAAGTCGGGACACTTAATTGCAGATTGTGTGAAGCTATCAGAGTTGAGGCTCCAAGAGAACCGTGGAGGGGGTTCTTCCGGAGGGAAGAAAAAGGCACTTGTGGTTACAAAAGTGTCAAGAGAAACCGAGGACGAGTCCTTTGAGGAGGATAGGGAACTTCTTCTAGACGAGAGTCTGGAGGAGAGGGATTTTCCTCAGAGGCAAAAGTGTGCCCTTGGAGCAATCCGGGAAGCTCCACAGGAAGGATGGATCATCGACTCAGGTGCATCCATGCATATGTGTCGTGATAAAGAACTCTTCACTAAGTTAAGAAATATTCCTACTGTAGATATATAATATGGGGATGGGAGAGTGGTTACTACAGATCTAGTGGGATCAGTAGATTTAAAATTCTAAGTGGAGGGTAAGACTTATATACTTACATTCTCAGATGTACTTTACATTCCTTAGCTGAGTAAAAATCTTGTCTCTACGTCTTTGTTAGATGAGAAAGAAATTGATACTTTCACTAGAAAGAGAGTCTTCACAGCTAAGTATGGGGATGAAGTTTACTTCACAGCATATAAGGGTAGCCAAGGAATGATTAGGCTTAACTTGAGTAATGAAAAGAAGAATGCTTACTATGTTGGTGTTCTTAAGGTGATGATTTGGCATAAGCGGTTTGGGCATGTGCATTTTGATAGGTTAAGGGAAAATGAAAAAGCTTGGGGTAGTAGATGACATTCAGTTTGGGGATAATGAAATGATGGATGATTATAGTGGTTGTGCTCAAGGTAAGGCTCACTGACTTCCCTTTCCCAAAGCCGCCACATATAGAGGTGAGAAAGTGTTAGATTTAGTCCACACAGATATTTGGGGACTAGCAAAAGTACCTTCGGTTGGAGGAAAGAGGTTTATGATGAAAATAACTGATGATTCGTCTAGATACTCTAGAGTCTACTATCTGAAAAATAAGTCTGAAGCATCAACTTACTTCAAAGAATATAAAGCATGGAGTGAGAAGTTGCATGAAACCCCTATTAAGAGGATAAGGAGTGATAATGGGGGGGAATATACCTCTAACCATTTTGAGGAATATCTGAGAGATGAGGGAGTGCAACACCAGAAAACTATACCATATAACCCGGAACAAAATAGGGTAGTTGAGAGGTTGAATAGAACAGTAGGAGATAGTGCATGCAGTATGTTGGCAGACAACAAAATAGGAAAAAGATTTTGGGCAGAGGCAATGAACTGTGCCAACTATATTAAGAATAGAGTCCTTACCTCAGCTGTAAAGGGAGTGACACCTTATGAGAGATGGGTTGGAAGGAAACCAGATACCTCACACCTTAAAGTATTTGGTAGCCAAGTTTACAGTCTTGACACGGATAAGAAAAACTGGAAACTAGATGCTAAGGGAAAACCTGGATACTTTGTGGGATATGATGAGGATGTTAAGGGATATTGAGTCAATGACTTAGCAAAGAAAGATATCATCCTGGTCAACACTTAGTTGTCATGGATGAAGGGAAGTCATTTGACCCCTTCAAATATACAAAGAAGATAAGGATCAGATTTGAGTCCGAAAGTGATGAGAATTCGGTCGTTCCCGAAAGGGACATGAATGAAACCGTGATTACAGATTCAGGGGAGATCCAAGATACAGGAGACTCACCAGAAACCTCACATACTCCTATGGACTTCGAGGAGATAGAAGAAGCGGGACAAGAACCGGTTTCCATGGACAGGGGAGCCGATGAGACAGTGAGAAGAAATCCAAGACTTCCATCCATTCCAGCTTCGGAGTTCGAGAAAGCAAGGAGGAGCAGCAAAAGGATACATGAAAAACAAGCTGCCCATAAGGTAACTAAGCTATCTCATTAGATGAGCCTCAGTCTTACTTAGAGGCAGTGAATAGTCTAGAGAAAGAAAGATGGATTAGAGCCATAAATGATGAGATGGATTCTATCATGGAAGCAAATACTTGGGAACTAGCGGATTGCCCTCCAGACCGAAAACTTATTGGATGTTAATGGGTATTTAAACTAAAACTGAACCCAGAAAATAACAATTGAGAGGTATAAGGCTCGATTGGGAGCGAAGGGGTTCACCCAAAAAGAGGGGATTGACTATGAGGTGACCTTTGCTCCAGTTGTTTGGTTCCCATCGGTAAGGATTCTCCTCAGTCTGGCCGCAGCGGAAGACATGGAAATATACCAGATGGACATTAAGACTGCATTTTTTAATGGTGTGTTAGAGGAAGAAATTTTTATGAGGCAACCCGAGGGGTTTGTGGAAGAAGGAGAAGTGAGCAAAATCTGCAGGCTCATAAAGTCCTTATATGGACTGAAACAGGCTCCTCGACAGTCGAATAAGAAACT
Source organism: Zygnema cylindricum (assembly GCA_037447655.1). Taxonomy (NCBI): domain Eukaryota; kingdom Viridiplantae; phylum Streptophyta; class Zygnematophyceae; order Zygnematales; family Zygnemataceae; genus Zygnema; species Zygnema cylindricum. The sequence goes on from JBBHKE010000855.1 coordinate 96,172, forward strand.
AGATGAGTTTCTCACCGATCTGGGATACATCCGGATCAGCTCTGACCATTCTATCTAAATGTTTGAAGATGAGAATGATGTCATTTTTATTGCAATATATGTGGATGATCTGCTTGTGTTAAGTAAGTCTTTGGAGAATATCAATAGGCTAAAGAAAGATCTTAGGGACAGATTTGATATGAAGGATTTAGGGGAGGCAAAATATATTTTGGGGATCCAAATGGAGAGAGATAGGGGGAAGAAGATTATCAGACTTACTCAGAAAGAAACAATAGGTAATATGCTTGAAAAATGCCATATGGAAAATGGTAACAGTTGTACCACTCCCATGGACTTGAAAAAAATAATTGATGGGAGTGTAGAAAGAGGAGTGATGATCTTAGATGATCAGATGAGTCCAGAGGAGAGAGAGTTTATGAAGTATATCCCTTATAGACAGGTCGTAGGAAGTTTAATTTATTTTATGAACTGTACCAGGCCGGACATAGCGGCAACAGTTGGAGTACTCAGTAGGAGTCTTAATGATCCTAGGTAGAGAGACTGGGAGGCAGCCAAGAGAGTCATGAGATATCTGGTTAGAACCAGAGAATTATAGTTGCATTTGGGAGGGGAGCACACTGATATCACCACTTGGATTGATGCCAATTATGGGGATGCACCTATGAGAAGATGCACTTCTGGATATGTTTTGTATGTGGGGGAAGGAGCTTGTTGTTGGAGCAGTAAGCAACAAAAGGTAGTTGCTGTCTACTATGGAGGCTGAGTATATGGCGTCTTGTTCTGCAGTAAAGAACTAATGTGGGTGAAATCATTGTTACAAGAACTGGGATTTATGAAGGAGGGAGTGCATGAAATCTTTTGCGATAACCAAGCTGCAATTGCAATTGCAGCCAATCCAAAACACCATTTCAAAGCAAAACATATGGACATAAGATTAAGCTTCGTAAGAGAAAAAGTTGAAAATAAAATTCTAAATCTTGTGTATAGACCTGATGAAGAAATGGTGGCTGACATGATGACCAAACCTGTGCCCTCTCCTAAACTAAAATATTGTCGGGAAAAATGCGGGTTGAAAGAAAAATTAAAATTAGACTAGAAAATAAGGGGAGTGTTGAAATTTATAGATTTCTAGAGTATTTTCTAGGTTTAAATATGTTTTATTAAAGGAAAAAGAAAAGGACGGACAGCCTGCCTCCACCTCCGCTCTCTAGCCCCCATACTTGCTGTAGTCACTGAAGGAAAGAGAGAGAGGTTGATCCATGGCTGCCTTAGTTCAACAGACAACTATTTTTAGTAGGTTACTAAAAATATACTTGACGGACCAGAGATTTGATCCCGGGGGGGTACCTGCGGTTCGTCAAATCGACCGGTAGCGGTCAGCTTTATCCTAATAGACTAGGACCAGTTCTAAGTGCTATGGTATGTGATAGATATATATTTAGTTCGAAAGGATAAAGTTCATTTAACCAAAACTGTTTACGGCGTACATATATACAGTTTTATAAAGTACGTCGTACGACGCTAATTCAAAACGGATACCACGCATTTTATTTCTACATCGGAACAAATATCGCGCAAGTATTTATTCCGGCCAAGATTACGTTTCGCATATAATCCAACGGCGCACATCATCGCCGAAATCCCGGAGTGGTCATTTTGGCATTTAGTTACGTGGCATGACTTGGCGCCACGTGGGAAGACATCATTCGGTCGCGGGAATTCCGAGGAACGTACGGACGAGTGGAAAGTGGACACGCGTCCACTTAATGGCCTTGTGGTACAGAGGCCGTACAGAAAGTACATCGGCAGTAGTACTTTTTAGTACTATACAGTTTTGTGATTGGTTCGTACAGGCAGTAGATAGGAGTTGTGAGAGGGAATTAGGAAAAACTAGGACTTAGGAAAGTTTAGGTAGATAGTCCTCTCTCTCAGAGAGTTTGTATAAATTGGCATCTTTGCCACCCTATAACTTATCGCCTGGTTGGCCGTTTTCAGTGATTCTTTTTTTCTACGGACTCAGGGGAGTCCAGGCTACACAGGGGTGCAGTCAAATTGTCAGTTTTCCTTCTTGGGCAGCAGTGGTTGTGGCTTAAAGTGGGTTAGTTAAATACTATCTAGAGGCTTCCTGTATTCTGTGGTCCAATGGAGGACACAGAATTGCATAGCTCAGTTGGTAGAGCTAGTGTACGGCTAACACAAGGTCTCGGGTTTGATCCTCGGCTTGGCCATTTTCCATAGTTTTCACTTTGGCGCCCATGCGATATGTTGAATATCGCCGATCCTCAATATGTTATCGGAGCAAGGGGGCGTTGGCAAGCCACACGAGATGGAGTACATCGTGAGGAGGCGTGTTGGAGAAATGTCCACTTCGGACTCCACACGTGTGTATCGCAGTAAATGCTGGCTAAGCCAGTGCGCCGTTCATTGCCGGAAATTCGGTTTCTGGCGCTTGCATGCACAATTGGTCGGGTAGCTCAGTTGGTAGAGCTAGTGTATTGTTAACACAAGGTTCCGGGTTCGATCCCCGGCTTGGCTATTTTCCAAAGTTTTCACTTTGGCGCCCATGCGATATGTTGAATATCGCCGATCCTCAATATGGTATCTGAGCTAGGGGGGCGTTGGCAAGCCACACGAGATGGAGTAGATCGTGAGGGGGCGTGTTTGAGAAATGTCCAATTCGGACTCCACATGTGTGTATCGCTGTAAATGTTGGTTGCGCCAGTGTGCCGTTCATTTCCGTAAATTCGGTTTCACGCGCTTGCTTGAACAATCGGTCGGGTAGCCTATGTAAAAGGTATATATATGTTAAAGGTCATTTTTGCGTCATTTCACTTTTTGGCTTTTTGTCACATTCGGTCCTGTCCGTACTTGTCATTACATGCGTCGGTCGAGTCTTGCCGCCCTATGTTCAAGTCCTTTGAGCGACGGTCTCTCTTATTATCCTACATATATTTATTTCTCCTTGTTGTGATTCTCTTTTGTATTTTGTTTGTGTCGTAGTACTTTTTGTCGCTTGACTCTACGTTGTTACTTTAGGTCTTAATTAATTTTGTACATTGTCGCCCAAAAGTCAATCCTTAGACTCTAGACTACATACGTTAGAATGTAGACTACATAAACCTACAGAAAAAGATACAAAATAGTTGGCAATAGCTACATGGAAACAAAAGGATGAGGATGCGCACGCTCGCCTAGTGATGTCACTTACTACCGAGCGCACTCGTCTTATTCGTGGCGCCTCCTCTTCCGCCGAGGCTTGGAGTCGTCTTCAAGCTGCTTACATTCAAACCGGATGGGCCGCTCGCCGAATTCAAAAACGAGCGTTTTTTAATTCAATGAAAAAGCTGACGAATCCATGCAAGTTTGGATTACCACAATCGAATTGTCAACCGTAAAGTGCACCATCATAGGCGTGCATCTTTCGGACGAGGACCTCTCTTCTACCCATTTGGGAGGACTCCGTGAAACCTTTTCCCCTTTCATTTCCTCGTTTGACAATCTAGACCAATCCATTCCATTTCACTCCCTTTGTACAAAACTTTTGCATGAAGAGACAAAACTTCTCTTTTTTTTTGCTCCAAATCTCTCTCATGCAAATGCTTTTATTGCTGAAAATTAGAAAACTAACTGCAATTATGTGTCCTACGTTGGACTACAGAATTCAGGAAGCCTCTAGATAGTTTTAAACTAACCCATTTTCAATGGCAACCACTGCTCCCCAAGCAAACAAGTTGACAATCTTACTGCACCCTTGTGCAGCCTGGACTCCCCTGAGTTCGTAGGAAAAATAATCTTTGAAAACGCCCAGCAATTAGTTATAGGGTGGCAAAGATGCCAATATATACAAACTCTCAAAGAGAGAGAAGACCATCTACCAAATTTTTTTCTAAGTCCTAGCTCCCTCTCACAACCCCTATATACTGACTGTACCAACCAATCAGAACACTGTATAGTACAAGAAAGTACTATTGCCGATGTACTTTTTGTACGGCCTTTGTAGGACAAGGCCATTAAGCGGACGCGTGACCACTTTTCACTCGTCCGTACGTTCCTCGGAAATCCCGCGACCGAATGTTATCTCTCCACGTGGCGCCAGGTCATGCCACGTCACAAAATGCCAAAGTGACCATTCCGGGATCACGGCGATGATGTGCGCCGTTGGATAGAATTTAGTATTTGATCTCAACTGTCAAAACAAATGTCTGATTCATTTGTTTCGTGCGGAATCATATTCGTACTGTATTTAACTCGTCCTATGTATCTATGTTTGTATTTCCGTTAATCAGAATAGCTACCGTAACACTGTTTAAATATTTATCAAACCCTATATACTCCAGCGAACTTCTACAACAGACTGGTTAGAGCAAACGGCTATGCCATGCTCTACCGGACAGAGGTTCGAGTCCTCCCGGACTCAACCTTTTGTTGAGAGTGACTTAGGTCACTCTTCTACTGCACAGGTGGAGCTGAGGTAGCCATGGCTCCACCACTCTCTCTCTCTCTCTCTCCTTTAGTGACTGCAACAAGTATGGGGGATGGAGAGAGATAGGTGGAGGCTGACTGCTTTCGCTCTCTTTTCTATTCATCTATTTAGACCTAGAAAATACTTATATTAAATCCTTTTTAGTTATTTTCAACACTCCTCTTATTTTCTAGGTTAGTTTTAATTTTTCTTTCAACCCGCATTTTCCCTACAATATTTTAATATGGGAGAGGACACAGGTTTGGTCATCATGTCAGCCACCATTTCTTCATCAAGTCTATACAGAAGATTCAAAATTTTATTTTCAACTTTTTCTCTTACAAAGCTCAATCTTATGTCCATATAATAGCTTTGAAATCATGTTTTGGATTGGCTGCAATTGCAATGGCAGCTTGATTATCACAAAAGACTTCATGCACTCCCTCGTTCATATACCCCAATTCTTGCAGCAATGACTTGACCAACATCAATTTTTTCACAGCAAAACAAGAGGCCATATACTCAGCCTCCATAGTAGACTGAGCAACCACCTTTTGTTGCTTGCTGCTCCAACAACAAGCACCTTCCCCCACATACAACACATACCCAGAAGTGCATCGTCTTATAGGTGCATCCCAATAACAGGCATCACTCCAAGTAGTGATATCAGTGTGCTCCCCTCCCAAATGCAACCATTACTCTTTGGTTCCGACCAGATATCTCATGACTCTCTTGGCTGCCTCCCAATCTCTCTTCCTAGGATCGTTAAGACTCCTACTGAGGACTTCTACTGCTGCTGCTATATCTGGCCTTGTACAATTCATAAAGTAGATTAAACTTCCTACGACCTGTCTATAAGGAATAGACTTCATAAATTCTCTCTCTTCTGGACTCATCTGATCATCTAAGATAATCACTCCTTCTAAACTTCCATCACTTACTTTTTTCAATTCCATGGGAGTGGTACAACTGTTTTCTTTCTCCATCTGGAATTTCTCAAGCATATTACCTATTGCTTCTTTCTAGGTAAGTCTGATAATCCTTTTCCCCCTATCTCTCTCCATTTGGATTCCCAAAATATATCTTGCCTCCCCTAAATCCTTCATTTAAAATCTACTTCTAAGATATTTCTTTAACTTATTGATCTTTTCCAAAGACTTACTTAACACAAGCAGATCATCCAAATAAATTGCAATAAAAATGACGCCATTCTCATCTTCAAACATGTAGATAGAATGGTCAGAGATGATCCGAATATATCCTAGACCAGTGAGAAACTCATATAGTTTCTTATTCCACTCTCGGGGAGCCTGCTAAAGTCCATATAAGGACTTTATAAGTCTGCAGACTTTGCTCTCTTCCCGAGCCTCGACAAACCCCTCTGGTTGCCGCATGAAGATTTCTTCCTCTAACTCACCATTGAGGAAGGCGGTCTTAATATCCATCTGATGGATTTCCATGTCTTCCGCTCCTGCTAGACTGAGGAGAATCCTTACTGGTGGGAAATGAACAACTGAAGCAGATGTCTCATCATAGTCAATCCTCTCCTTTTGGGTGAACCCTTTTGGTACCAACCGAGCCTTATATCTTTCAATGGTATTATCAGGGTTCAGTTTTAGCTTAAATATCCATTTACAGCCAATAGGTTTTCTGTCTGCAGGACAATCCGTTAGCTCCCAAATAAGACTTAGTCAAATCCGCCCAATAAAGATACTTTTGCCCATTAAACACCGGGATCCGTGAGGGAGGGCCCGTGACCTGTTGATTTGAGGCAGCTAGTGCCACTGAAGAAGATGAAGAAGCATCGGCAGTTGCCATGATAATCAATTGTGCAAAGAGGAAACTCTCACGAAATCCCACAAACAACCAACTTCACAATCAAGCCCCAAGCAAATCAAACATACCCTAGGTCTGAAAATTTGCCACAATGTAAAATATACACCAAAAAAACCACACACATAATTTCACAAAGTTCTGCCAAAAGATCAGAATGATTTTATAATTCAAAAACACCCAAAAAACTGCTTCGCACTTTTCCTAAACAACAATCCTACTTTTCCTAAAGTATTTTAAGTCCTATATATATAAGTGAGCCTACAATTGATCACACCGTACTAGAACTAGCGTGGTCAATTGGTACACTACTCTTCATTAAAAAAATCCCACCGTCGAATGCACATAATTATTTACACCAATCGGATAGCCGCTAGAAATGAAATAGTACGCGGTTAAAGTTCGTCCGCTGAAATGACGGTACAGTCAATACTTTTCTTCCAAAAATGACGGCGGACTTCGTCCGCTTTCCACGTATTCTTTTATCACCGAAGATGAACCTCCACGTGTAACTTCGATCCTTAAATGAAACTGTACCTTTTCTTCTAGAACAACCAAACGTGACTTTCTCACGGACCGACACGTGTGCTTGAAGTGCACTGAATCTGTGTACTCCCTTTTGAGTTACATACACACTAAATCATGTCCTCGTCAATTTATCTTCACACAAACTAACTCATATTCAGAACACCATTCTTGCGCAGACTGCTATAGCTCCTATGACTCTGCTACGACTTCTATGACTGCTATGACTGCTATGATCTGTCAGCGCAACTGTGATATTAGAGCAGCGCAGCTGCTATGTCAAATCAGAGCACCATAGCAGCACAGCAACAAGTGAAGAGTGCTCAAGGTTTCTAGCTGCGAAGTCAGACTTAGCGCAGCATGGCAGCATAACAGCAAGATATAGAGAGGACTCAAGGTTTCAAAAACAACATTTACTGCCTCCAAGTATGACTGAGGCTCATCAGGATGAGATAGCTTAGTTACCTTGTGAGCAGCATGTTTCTCTTGTATCCTTTTGCTGCTCCTTCTCCTCCCTTCAAACTATGACGTTGGAATAGAGGGAAGTCTTGGGTTTCTCCTTACTGTCTCATTCCCTCCCCTATCCATGGAAGATGATTCCGGTCCCTCCTCTTCTGTCTCCTCGAATTCTATAAGAATATGTGAGGTATTTGGTAACTCTCCCGTATCTTGGATCTCCCTTTAATCTGCAATCACTGTCTCACTCATGTCTTTTTCAGGAAAACAGAGTTCTCCTCACTTTCGGACTCAAACCTGATTCTTATCTTCTTGGTATATTTGAAGGGGTCAATTGATTTTCCTTCATCCATGACAACTACGTGTTTGACCAGAATGATATCTTGCTTTGCTAAGTCATAGACTCTATATCCCTTGACATCCTTATCATATCCCACAAAATATCTAGGTTTTCCCTAAGCATTAAATTTCCAGTTTTTCTTATCCGTATCTAGACTGTAAACTTGGCTACCGAATACTTTAAGGTGAGAGATATCCTGTTTCCTTCCAACCCATCTCTCATAAGGTGCCATACCTTTGAGTGCTGAGGTAAGGACTCTCTTCTAAATCTAGTTGGCACAGTTCATGGCTTTTGCCCAAAATCTCTTTCCTATTTTCTGGTCAGCCAACATATTGCATACACTATCTTCTAGTGTTCGGTTTGACCTCTCAGCTACCCCATTTTTTTCTGGATTATCTTGTACAATTTTCTGGTGCTCAACTCCCTCATCTGTCAGGTATTCCTCTAACGGGTTAGAGGTATTCTGTGTTGTCCATAGCCATTTCTAGCCATGGATTCACCCTCGGAAGCACCACAGACTACCCAAAAACAGCCTACTTTGAATCAACTCAAAATTCTACAGAAATAACAAAACAAGCTGAAAATACATCAACAGATGTTATCTAGGCTTTGGAATAACCTCACAAAGTTTCAGACAAATATAATAAACAGAGCGATCACATCATCTAGTCAAAGTTGCAGAAAAACAGTCTGCCAGAACTTTGATAAAACAGACTAACTTCACAATGAAGTAAAACACAGACCAGGCACACAATAGGCCTGCAAATCTGTGAAAATAATAAAAATATAAAGAGGAACATACATGCAGAATTTCAGATAATTCTGCCAACAGATCTGAGAGTAATCCTCAGATAAAATTACCAAGAAACACCATAAAACAGTTTTTGGTCCAAAAGTTCCTATGACTAAAAACGACTAAGTCCTACAAATATACACGAGCTCATTACTGAGTGTACGGAGGCATACCAGCCGTACGCAATCTACTAGCTACCTCTATTAATGTTAATAAACCCGAATACTTCGAGGTATGTCAAAAAGAGTAAATCTACACTAATAACTAATACACATAAAGACAAACCATTGTTGTAAATATTTACAAAGTACACACAATCTTACAAAATCGTATGCTCAGTCATGCTGAGTCACTCAATGGAACTCCTCGAATTTCGTCAAACAATCCGGGATGTCCAAAATAAACATCGTGTGATTGACGCGATTTCGCGTCTCTACTACTTGAAAAATATCGACGGCCTATATCCGCCGTACGTCGATCTAATTCGGCACCCTTGATGTCGCGCCACGTGGTGATAAAAATCCAAACGAAATCCACGCGAGTCGTCAAATATCCCACGACGTCGCGAAGAGAATTTAGTCATTCATGTCCACTTGTTAAAATAATAATCGTACATGTTAAATTTGTGTATTTTCTAGGTCTGAATTTATTCTATGTGTTTGTCAGATGGTCTTGTCTAAGTCATCCATACTTGTCGTAGTCACTGGAAGACAGAGATAGCCATGGTTGCCCCCATAGTCAAAAAGAAGAAACAGGCAAAAACAGGCAGGAAAACAAATAGGTGGCCAATATGCTGCTCTAAACCGGATTTGAACCTGGGTCTGTGGTTTGCTATGTAGACGTAAGCCTTATCCAATTAGGCATTACCGAAACGATACACATGACGGGTTTCAAAGATATATAAACATTAACGCAACAGCTACTTAGCAGCAGACTAACCAAAAGGAGCAATTCATGCATGTACGCCAATCTAAACCATGTAAAATATGTTTTGATCGGACGACCGGCATTATAACCGCCACGCAAAGTGAGCTTTTGGCGGCATACGGAGATAGTGTCACGCAGTGCTACGTGGCGCCACATTATTTGATACCGGAGAAGATGGGAGGAGGAACAATGGCTTCCGATTTGACAGGTGTCACCTTGTAGACCCTGTCGTACAATGGATGTACAATAAGTACATCGCCCATTGTACCTTCTTGTACTTTATAGTTTTCCTATTGGACTAGGGTTTAGTAGTAGGTAGTCATGAGTAGGCAGACCAAGACTTGGTGATATTTAGGTACCTCTCTCTAAGAGAGCTTGTAACTATAAAGGTCATCTTTGACCAGCCATAACTTAATGCTCGGTTGAGCAAATTCAGTGATTCTTTTTGCTGCGGACTTAGGGGAGTCTAAGCTACACAGGGGTGTAGTCGGTCAAAGTCTTTGCGTGCCAGGGTGGCACTTATTTAGTGGGAAAGTCAAAGTGGGGAGTATTGTCTAAAACACATATTCAAGCTTTGCATTATGTGGTGGAACTGAGCACACAAAAGGTCTTCTCTTCGCTGGGTGAAGGTGTATTGGGGTTTTGATTATCAAGGGATCATTCATTTGGGTTTATATCATCTTGGAGTCGGCACTATCTAGATTAGCTTCTTTTGGATCTGCGAATTCTGTGGGCAATGGAGCCCATGAATTTCAGTACAACCGAAATCATTTCCGTACCGCAGCCGCGTCCTTTGCAATAAATGCGGGAAATAAAGTACACGTCATTTTTCATAAACGTCGCTTGTCGCATATAAATTACATTTGTTCAAATTATATGTTCCGTACCGGCGACGTACATTTCGTAAACTTCACATCGGATCGCGTCGCGATCCGCCGTCCATTTCTTAACGCATTCCGCGCCACTCAATTACTACCTCACGTCCCTTTAATTTTACTCGTACATTTACTTCCCCAATCCGCAAATCCATTCGAACAACCACATTACTTTCGATAATATATTACGCACGCGAAACGTCGCGTGCGCACAAAATGTCGAGTACGCACGAAACCAACTTTTCAAAAACAACACTCCCCCGAAAATTTAGTTTCGTGCACCCATAATAAAATATTTTGCGTTTGAAATGTAACTGTACCTTTCGTTCAAATGTCACCACTGCTTCCGCTGACGTCACCACTGCTTTTGCTGACGTCACCACTGCTTTTGCTGACGTCACCACTGCTCCAGCTCCCTGCTGCCATGTCTTCTAAAATTCTTCCTTCTTAAATACACCATTGCTTCCACTACCTCTTTCTAGGTCTTCAAAAGTAAAAACTTTCTTTCTCACACAATTTCAAAATTTAAAATTTTAAATCCGTAATTCCTCAAAAAGATTACTAAATGTAAAAGATAATCTCTTCCCTAAAATTATTTTTCACGATGCTTTCTTTTGACCATTTTCTGCACATGTTTTCTTCTACGGTTTATCCTTTGACTTCTACTTCTTTTCTTTGTTTTCTTAATAAATTTTGGTATTTTCTCAATTTTTGAACTTTTTCCTTTTCTGATATTACAAACTTCCTCTCCTACTTCAATTTTCTGAACACATTTTCTCTCTCCCTCTCTAAGTACAGTAATATCCTCATGCAAATTATTTTCAGTTTCCACTTCCAAGTGATCTTCACTTCCTCCAACTATTCTCACTTCAATAACCTCTTCCACTTGTATTTCCTTATCACTCACCAATCTCTCGTCAGAAAAATTCACAGAAACTAAATCCTTTTCTGTCACCCCTTTCTCCACTCCATTTTTGGTGATAGCACGTGTTTCCTTTCCTTCCTCATTTTCCATATTTCGAAAAATAACAGTCGGCAAGTATACAAACTCATCAACGGGAAGTGTAGCCCTTCGTGTAGGGGGTCGAACCCGATTGTCATCCCATCCATTTCGAAAATTTCCTGTGACACATGCACTTTTATAAAGTGGACATCCTCTAAAAGTATGTCCTAAGTCATCACAATAAAAACAATTTTTTGATTTGCAATTTTCTCTATTTTTCTGAAATTGTGATCCCACACCCTGAAAGTTCCCCCTAACCTTTAAAGCCTCTTTATCATCCTCTTCATCTAAAACAAATCTGATTGCTAAAGGTAAGTCCCAATCCTTTTTATCAACTTGGTTTAATCTATCAAATGCACACCTATATTCCTTAGGTAATCCTTTCATTAACATGAGAGCCTTTTGAACATTTGTAAAATTTCCTCCTGCAATATCATTTTCTGCAAACAATCTTTGCAAACTAAGGCAATATTTCAACATGCTACCTCCAACATACTCATACTCAAATATTTTCGATGCACTAATCATCCAGTGATACACAAAAGTCTTTTGATAAGTGCATTCTAAACACTTCCATAATTCAGCTGCACTCTCCACATCAAGGTACATCATTACAAATTCTTTAGTCATAGATAGCTTGATAATCCTCAAGCACTCCAGGTTTTTCTCCTCCCATTCAGTTGATGTTTCGACACATGTCCCATCCACTACATCCAGCAACTTCCTCAACTTGAAGTAGCTCTCCATAATACTCCTCCAACAATAATATTCAGTTCCATCAAATATGGGGAAGTACGATTCATCCAATATGGGTAGCCATGGGCGTGGGCCCATAACCTGTTGTCCATAGCCATTTTCAGCCATGGATTTACCCTCGGAAGCACCACAGACTACCCAAAAACAGCCAACTTTGAATCAACACAGAATTCTACAAAAATAACAAAACAAGCTGGAACTACATCAACAGATAGTATCTAGGCTTTGGAATAAAATCACAAAGTTTCAGACAAATATAATAAACAGAGTGATCACATCATCTAGTCAAAGTTGCAGAAAAAGAGTTTGCCAGAACTTTGATAAAACAGACTAACTTCACAATGAAGTAAAACACAGACCAGGCACACAATAGGCCTGTTAATCTGTGACAATAATGAAAATATAAAGAGGAACACACATGCAGAATTTCAGATAATTCTGCCAACAGATCTGAGAGTAATCCTCAGATAAAATTACCAAAAAAAAACACAGTTTTTGGTCCAAAAGTTCCTGTATCTTAAATTGACTAAGTCCTACAAATATAAACTAGAGCACACTACTGAATGTACGGAGGCATACCAGCCATACGCTATCTACCAGCATCCTCAATTAATGTAGATATACCTGAATACTTCAAGGTATGTCAAATTAAGTAAACGTACAATAATAATTAATTCACAAAAAGACAAAACAATGTTGAACCAAATATTTACACCGACAACAAAATTGTATGCTGAGTCATTGCGTGTAACTCAACAAGACTCCACGAATCTAGAAAAATAATCTAGGTCGTCCAAAAGTAGATATCGTGTGATTGACGTGATTTCGCTTTCCCACTAATTGAAAAATAACGGCGGCCTATTTGCGCCGTCCGTAGCTCTTATCCGGCACCCTTGATGTCACGCCACGTGGTCACAAAAATACAAACGAAATCCACGCGAGTCGTCAAATATCCCACGACGTGCGAAGATAATTTAGTCATTCATGTCCACTTGTTAAATAATAATCGTACAACCGAAATCATTTCCGTACCGCAGCCGCGTCCTTTGCAATAAATGCGGGAAATAAAGTACACGTCATTTTTCATAAACGTCGCTTGTCGCATATAAATTACATTTGTTCAAATTATATGTTCCGTACCGGCGACGTACATTTCGTAAACTTCACATCGGATCGCGTCGCGATCCGCCGTCCATTTCTTAACGCATTCCGCGCCACTCAATTACCACCTCACGTCCCTTTAATTTTACTCGTACATTTACTCCCCCAATCCGCAAATCCATTCGAACAACCACATTACTTTCGATAATATATTACGCACGCGAAACGTCGCGTGCGCACAAAATGTCGAGTACGCACGAAACCAACTTTTCAAAAACAACATTCTCCCCCATTATCACTCCTTATTCTCTTAATGAGGGTTCCATGCCGCTTCTCACTCCAGTATTTATATTCTTTGAAGTAAGTTGGTGTTTCAGACTTTGTTTTTAGAAAGTAAACTCTCGAGTACCTAGACCAGACATCATTAATTGTCAACATATACCTTTTCCCTCCAACTGAGGGTACCATTGCAGGTCCCCAGATATCTGTGTAGATTAAACCTAGTACCTTTTCCCCTCTATATATGGGAGCTTTAGGGAAAGGAAGTTTGTGAACCTTACCTTTGAAACTCTGAGACCTCCATAAGTCCTCAGAGTGGACAGCTTCCAAGAAGCCTCTAGGATAACCCTAACCCCTTTGTGTTTCAGCATGAACAACTGCCACCTTGGCAGAAAAAAACTCTGACCAACTTCACCCTTGTGAAGGGAAGACTCCCTTGAGTCGATAGCAAAAAGAATCTTTGAATTTGCTCCCCTGAGCAGTAAGTTATGGATGGTCAAAGTTGACCTTTTGTATATAAGCTCTCTAGGAGAGAGGGTCCTATCTCCTAATTTTTCTAAGTCCTATCTCTCTCACAGACTCTATCTATTGATGTACAGAGCCAATCTGATTACTCCTCTTTACACAAAAGTACAGCTACCAGTGTACTTTCTGTACGAACATTGTACGACATGGCCTAAATGTCGACACGTGGCATATCCTGATTCGCTCCCTTAATCCTCGGAGATGCCGCGATCCAATGTTATTCCGCCACGTGTCATCCGATGTGGCGATGACCAAAAACCGCCGAAATCCTCTTTCGCGATCTCGGCGTTTAATTCCAGCCGTCCGATTAAATTCACATTTAATCGTAGCCGTAATAAATACATGCGCGGTATTCGTTTCGCTAAAGAAATAAATGCGCGGTATTCGTTTCTTATCCGTACCATAATCCGTACTTTTACATTAATGGATCTATGTCTCCCGTAAAACTGTTTCAGTTAAATGAACTATCCTACGTATTAATGTTTAACTAATTATCAAACCCTATAATACGTAACACTATGTCTAAACTTACTTTTAGTAAATAAACCCCTAATGGTAAATAAACTAATATTTATATCCCGTAAACCTCTGGATAGCCTAGGTAGTCATGGCTCTAGCTTCCTCTCCAATTTTTCAGTATCTGCGACAAGTTTGAGAATTGGAGAGAGAAGTTAGAGGTAGACTGCCTCGGCTTCTTTCTATATTTCTATTCAGACCTAGAAAATACTTTAAAAGACCATTTATTTCTACACTCCCCTTATTTTCTAGTCAATCTTTAATTTCAGACCACACTTCTCCCTGCACAAACTTAGCTTAGGGGAAGGCACAGGTTTGGTCATCATATGTGCTACCATCTCACTATCTGGTCGATACTCTAAACCGATTATTTTGTTTTCTACTTTCTCTCTAACAAAGCTGAGTCTAAATGTCCATGTGTTTGGCTTTAAAATGATGTTTAGGATTGGCAGAAATAGCGATTGCTGTCTGATTATCACAGAATTTTTTTTTGCACACCACTCTTAAGGTGACCAAGCTCACCAAGCAAAGACTTGACCCAGAACAATTCTTTTACAGCAGAGCAAAAGGCCATATACTCAGCCTCCATGGTGGACTGAGCAATAACTTTTTGCTGTTTGCTACTCCAACAATAAGCCCCATCACCCACATATAATACATATCCAATAGTGCATCTCTTCATCGGAGCATCACCATAACTGGCATCACTCCAAGTAGTGATGTCAGTATTCTCCCCACCCAAATGCAACCATAGATCCCTAGTTCCTATCAAATATCTAAAGACTCTTATAGCTGCCTCCCAATCCGTCTTAGTGGGAGCATTTAGACTTCTACTCAGTACTCCTACAGCTGCAGGTAAATCCGACCAGGTACAATTCATAAAACAGATTAGGTTTCCCACTACTTGCCTATAATGAATAGTCTGTATAAACTTCTGTTCTTTAGGACTTAATTCCACGTCTAAGACTATGACTCCTTCTTCCTCACTCCCCTCACTTCCCTTCTTTAACTTCATTGGAGTTGTACAACTATTAGCTTTATCCATCTGAAATTTTTCGAGCATGTTCCCTATTGCTTCTTTTTCAGACAATCTTATAATCTTTCTTTCTCGGTCTCCTTCTTCTTGAATCCTCAAAATATATTTTGCTTCCCCCATATCGTTCATTTCAAATCTCCCCTTAAGATCAATTTTCAGTTTATTAATATTTTCCATTGATTTACTTAAAACAAGCAAATCATCAACATAAATTGCAATAAATATAACACCTTCCTCATCTTCAAAAACATAGATTGAGTGATCTGAGCTGATCCAGATATATCCTAGACCAGTAAGAAACTCATCAAGCTTCTTATTCAACTAATGCGACGCCTGTTTCAAACCATAAAGAGATTTAATAAGCCGGCATACCTTACTCTCCTCTCCTTCCTCCACAAATCTTTCGGGTTGTTGCATGAAGATCTCCTCTTCCAATTCTCCAAGCAAAAAGGCTGTCTTGATGTCCATCTTGTGCACCGCCATGCCTTTGGCTGCAGCCAGACTGAAAAGTATGCGGACAGAGGGAAATCTGACGACCAGGGCAAAGGTTTCCTCCTAGTCGATTCCTTCCTCTTGTGTAAATCCCTTTGCCACTAATCGGGCTTTGTAACGCTCAATGGTGTTTTCCGGACTCAATTCTAATTTGAAAACCCACTTACAACCAATTTGTTTTCGGTTAGGTGGACAAACCACCAGCTCCTAAGTATCGGCTGCCATAATTGAGGCCATCTCCTCATTGATGGCTGTCTTCCACAGGTTCTTTTCTGGACAAGTCATCGCCTCTCCATAAGTCTGAGGTTCATCTTGATGAGATAGTTTTGTTACCTTGTTATTAACCTATTTTTTTTGCAATCCTTTGCTACTTGTCCTTCCCCCCTCAAAATCTGTGGCCGGAATAGATGGTTCTCGTGGGTTCTTGCTAACAATCTCGACTTTTCCCCTATCTCTTGATTCCGAATCATATTCCACCACGTCTTTCGCTTCGGGTAGAGTTGTCACTGGAGTTTCCACAGCTAAGTCCTTTTTAGTCTGATTTGTACCTACAAGAATTTCATTTTCTCTAAAACCTGGATAGTTAGGAAGCACAAAGTCATTGAAAATTTCAGACTCAAATCTGATTTATACTGACTTTGTATACTTGAAGGGATCCACAGACTTTCCTTCATCCATAACTATTAGATGCTTTTCTAAGATTATATCTTCCCTTTTTAGATCATAAACTCTACATCCTTTAACATCCTCATCATATCCTAATAAGTATCACGGTTTTCCTTTAGGATCTAGCTTCCAATTAGACCAATCTGTATCTAGACTGAATACTTGACTGCCAAAAACCTTAAGTAAGATATGTCTTGTATTCGACTGGTCCATCTCTCTTAAGGTGTTTGATCTTTTATAGCTGAGGTAAGAACTCTATTTTTGAGGTAATTAGCGCAGTTCATTGCTTTTTCCCAGAACCTTTTTCCTATCTTCTTATCCGACAACATAATTCTAGCACTATCACTTAGTGTCTTATATAATTGCTCAGCTACCCCATTCTGTTCCGGGTATTCTGCAACTGTCTTTTGGTGTTGGACCCCATCTTCCCTCAGAAAATCCTCAAACTGGTTAGAAGTATACTCTCCACCATTGTCACTCTTTATTCTCTTGATTGGAGTTTCATGAAGTTTTTTGCTCCATGCTTTATATTGTCTAAAACAATCCTGAGCTTCCGACTTGTTTTTCAAAAAATACACTCGGGAATACCGAGACCAATCATCAGTGATAGTCATCATAAATCTCTTCCCCCCCGGTGAGGGCACTTTAGCTGGTCCCCAAATATCTGTGTGTACTAGATCTAGAATTTTTTCCCCTTTATAGGTGGTTGTTTTAGGAAAGGGTATCTGTGAGTTTTACCTTGAGCACAACCACTACAATCACTTATATTATCACTCTCACTGAACTTAATCCCTTCCACCATTCCCATCTTTTTCATCTCTCTTAACTTGTCAAAATTCACATGCCCAAGCCTCTTATGCCACATCATAATATCATGAACACCAGCATAATAAAAGTTCTTCGTTTCATAACTTAAAACCAGCCTAAACATCCCATGACTACCTTTCTCAGCAATGAAATAGACATCCTCCTCAAAACTAGCAGTAAAGACTCCTTCCCTAGTGCTAGTAAAAAAACCCTTATCATCTAATACAAATGGAGAGATGATGTTTTTTTTCAGCTCCGTAATAAACAATACATCAGAGAATGTTACTATGGATGTCTTTCATTCTACTAACACTTTCAAATCTACCGATCCTACAGAGTAGTGGTGACTATCTGAAACTCTGAGACCTCCATAAGTCCTCAGAGTGGACTTCTTCCAAAAGCCTCTAGGATAACACTGACTTCTTTGTGTTTCAGCAAAAACAACTACAATCCTGGCAAACAATAACACTGACCAACTTCACCCCTGTGAAGGGAAGACTCCCCTAAGTCGATAGCAAAAAGAATCTCTGAATTTGCTCCATTGAGTAGTAAGTTATCGAGGGTCAAAGTTGACCTTTTGTACAGAAGCTCTTTGGGAGAGAGGGTCCTATCTCCTAATTTTTCTAAGTCTTATCTCTCTCACAGACTCTATCTAGTGATGTACGGAGCCAATCAGAATGTAGCTCCGTACACAAAAACACATTTGCCGGTGTACTTTCTGTACGAACATCGTACGACATGGCCTAAATGTCGACACGTGGTATGTCCGAATTCGTTCCCGTAATCCTCAGAGATGCCGCGATCCAATGTTATTCCGCCACGTGTCATCCGATGTGGCTATGTCCATAAACCGCCGAAATCCTCTTCCACGATCTCGGCGTTAATTACGGCCGTCCGATTAAATCCATATTTAATCGTAGCCGTAATAAATACATGTGCGATATTCTTTTCTATAAAGAAACAAATGCGTGGTATTGGTTTCTTATCCGTACCGCTATCCGTACTTTTACAATTATGGATCTATGTCTCCCGTAATCAGGTATAGTTCAATGAATTTTCCTACTCAATAACATTTAAATTAATACCATACCCTATATTACGTAACATTCGATGAAGACTAAACGGTTAAGGCTACCGTCTACCGGCTGCCTGCCGGCCGGTAGGTACAAGGATCAAATCCTGTAGCCTGCACCATATCTTTTTAGTAATAAAACCCCTAACTAATATATAATCGCGTAAACTTCTGGTTAGCCTAGGTAGCCATGGCTATAGCTCCCTCTCCAATTTCTCAGTGACTGCGACAAGTTTGCGAGTTGGAGAGAGAAGTTAGAGGTAGACTGCCTCGGCTTCTTTCTTATTTCTATTCAGACCTAGAAAATACTTTAAATGGATCATTAATTTCTGCACCCCCTTATTTTATAGTCAATCTTTAATTTCAGACCACACTTCTCCCTGCAGAAAATTAGCTTAGGGGAAGGCACAGGTTTGGTCATCATATCTGCTACCATCTCACTATCTGGTCAGTACTCTAAACTGATTATTTTGTTTTCTACTTTCTCCCTAACAAAGCTGAGTTTAATGTCCATTTTTTTGGCTTTAAAATGATGTTTAGGATTGGCAGAAATAGCGATTGCTGCCTGATTATCACCAAATATTTTCTGCACACCACTCTTAAGGTGACCAAGCCCACCAAGCAAAGACTTGACCCACATCAATTCTTTTACAGCAGAGCAACAGGCCATATACTCAGCCTCTATGGTGGACTGAGCAATAACTTTTTGCTTTTTGTTACTCCAACAGCAAGCCCCATCACCCACATATAATACATATCCAGAAGTGCATCTCCTTATCGGAGCATCACCATAACTGGCATCACTCCATGTAGTGATGTCACTATTCTCCCCACCCAAATGCAACCATATATCCCTAGTTCCTATCAAATATCTAAAGACTCTTTTAATTGCCTCCCAATCCCTCTTAGTGGGAGAATTTAGACTTCTACTCAGCACTCCTACAGCTGGAGCTAAATCCGGCCGAGTACAATTCATAAAATAGATTAGACTTCCCACTACTTGCCTGTAAAGAATAGTCTGTATGAACTTCTGTTCTTCAGGAGATAATTCCTCGTCTAATACTATGACTCTTTCTTCACTCCCCTCACTTCCCTTCTTCAACTCCATTGGAGTTGTACAACTATTAGCTTTATCCATCAGAAATTTTTCAAGCATGTTCCCTATTGCTTCGTTTTGAGTCAATTTTATAATCTTTCTTTTTCGGTCTTTTTCTACTTGAATCCCAAAATATATTTTGCTTCCCCCATATCCTTCATTACAAATCTCCCTTTAAGATCGGTTTTCAATTTATTAAGATTTCCATTGATTTACTTAAGACAAGCAAATCATCAACATAAATTGCAATAAATATAAAACCTTCCTCATCTTCGAAAACATAGATTGAGTGATATGAGCTGATCTGGATATATCCCTGACCGGTAAGAAAGTCATCAATCTTCTTATTCCACTGTCGAGGCTCCGGTTTCAAACCATAAAGAGATTTAATCAGCCGGCATACCTTACTCTCCTCTCCTTCCTCCACAAACCCTTCGGGTTGTCGCATGAATATCTCCTCTTCCAATTCTCCATGCGAAAAGGCTGTCTTGATGTCCATCTGGTGCACTTCCATGTCTTCCGCTGCTGCCAGGCTGAGAAGTATGCGGACGGAGGGAAATCTGACGACCGGGGCAAAGGTTTCCTCGTAGTCAATTCCCTCTTTTTGTGTAAATCCCTTTGCCACTAATCGGGCCTTGTAGAGCTCGATTGTGTTATCTGGGTTCAGTTTTAATTTGAAAACCCACTTACAACCGATTGGTTTTCGGTTAGGTGGACAATCCACCAGCTCCCAAGTATCGGCTGCCATAATAGAGGCCATCTCCTCATTGATGGCTATCTTCCACCAGTTTCTTTCTGGACAAGTCATCGCCTCTCCATAAGTTTGAGGTTCATCTTGATGAGATAGTTTAGTTACCTTGTTATTAACCTATTTTTCTTACAATCTTTTGCTACTTCTCCTTCCCCCCTCAAAATCTGAGGCCGGAATAGATTGTTCTCGTGGATTCTTTCGAACAAACTCGGCTTCTCCCTTATCCCTTGATTCCGAATCAATTTCCACCGGGTCTTCCGCTTCAGGTAGAGTTGTCACTAGAGTTTCCACAGCCGAGTTCTTTTCGGTCTGATTTGTATCTGCAAGAATGTCATCTTCTCTAAAACCCGGATAGTTAGGGAGCTCAAAGTCATCGGAATATTCTCACTCAAATCTGATTTTTACTGACTTTGTATATTTGAAGGGATCCACAGACTTTCCTTCATCCATAACTACTAGATGTTTTACTAAGATTATATCTTCCTTTTTTAGATCATAAACTCTATACCCTTTAACATCCTCATCATATCCTTATAAGTATCCCGGTTTTCCTTTAGGATCTAGCTTCTAATTAGACCGATCTGTATCTAGACTGAATACTTGACTGCCGAAAACCTTTAAGTGAGATAAGTCTAGTTTCCGGCCTGTCCATCTCTCATAAGGTGTTTGATCTTTTATAGTTGAAGTAAGAACACTATTTTTGAGGTAATTAGCACAGTTTATTGCTTCTGCCCAAAACCTTCTTCCTATCTTCTTATCCGACAACATACTTCTAGCACTATCACTTAGTGTTCTATTTAACATTTCTGCTACCCCATTCTGTTCCGGGTTTTCTGGAACTGTCTTTTGGTGTTGACCCCATCTTCCTTCAAAAAAACCTCAAACTGGTTAGAAGTATACTCTCCACCATTGTCACTCTTTATTCTCTTGATTGGAGTTTCATGGAGTTTTTCGCTCCATGCTATATATTGTCTAAAACAATCTTGAGCTTCAAACTTGTTTTTCAAAAAATACACTCGGGAATACCGAGACCAATCATCAGTGATAGTCATCTTAAATCTCTTCCCCCCCGGTGAGGGCACTTTAGCCGGTCCCCAAATATCCATGTGTACTAGATCTAGAATTTTTTCTACCTTATAGGTGGCTCTTTTAGGAAAGGGTAATCCGTGTGTTTTATCTTGAGCACATCCACTACAATCATTTATATTATCACTCTCACTGAACTTAATCCCTTCCACCACTCCCACCCTTTTCATCTCTCTTAACTTGTCTTGATTCACATGCCCAAGCATCTTATGCCACATTATTATATCATGAACACCAGCATAAAAAGTTTCTTCTTTCCATTACTTAAAACCAGCCTAAACATCCCATGGCTATCATTCTCAACAATGAAATAGACATCCTCCTCAAAACTAGCAATAAAAACTCCTTCCCTAGTGCTAGTAAAAAAACCCTCATCTTCTAATAAGGATGTAGAGATGAGGTTTTTGTTCAGCTCCAGAATAAACAATTTATCGGAGAATGTTACTATGGATATCTTTCCTTCTACTAACACTTTCAAATCTACCGATCCTACAAGAGTAATGGTGACTATCCTCCCATCCCCGTACTCTATCTCTACGGTGGGAATATTTCTTATCTTAGTGAACAGGTGCCTATCTTTACACATGTGCATGGAGGCACATGAATCTACAATCCAGCTTGCTTCACCTTTCAATCCAGCGTAAGCACATTTTTGCCTTCGTGGAATTTCGACCTCGTTTTTCGCCTCCAACTCCTCATCTAAAAGGAGCTCATCGTCCTCGTCCTCAGAATCCGCCTCATGTACTTGTGTCACAAGGGCCTTTTTCTTTCCTCTTAGGGTACCACCGGTTTGCCCCTCCTTTAACCGAAGCTCGGTTAGCTTAGTGCACTCTGCCATATAGTGCCCAGGTTTCTTACAAAAATGACATAAACCTTTGGGAGCCCTTGGTCTGAACTCGTCGCTCTCATTTTTGTGCTCCCTCCCCCCATAGTTTCCGACCAGTTTGTGAGAATCCTTGTTCCTCCGATCGGTCGCAATTGCCAAGGCTTGGCCACTCTTTCCTCAACTTTGGATCTCAATCGTATTCTCCCGAACGAGAATCATCCCAACCACTGAGTTCCATATCCACCTTGAGTTCGGCAAGTCCTGCACACGGTTGACTATGTTCTCGAACTCATCGGGTAACTTCATCAGTAAACAGTTAACCTTTTCTTTTTCACTAAAATCTTTTCCCGCACTCTCTAGCTCCATGAAGAGTGTAGCAAGCTCATTGCAAAAATCCAACATCTTCCCCCTTTTGTATACATACTCATTAACTTTCTGACCAGCCAAGTGTTGTTGCTGAATCGTACCACTTCGGTACATCTCTATGAGAGCCATCCAAAGATCAGATGCCCTTTCTACCTGCAAATGAGGACATGCAAGTCCTTAAGTGAGATGGCGTAGGATGAAGTGCTTTGCCGCCATATTGTTGAAGTCCCAGGTTTCAGTATCATTCTCCTCGTTCCTCGGAATAGGTGACATGAATGCCGAACCAGTTGCTATTGGTGTGGTCGCCTCTTTCTCCTTTTCTTTGTCCACCACCTCTCCTTCTTTTGTTTTTTCCGTTAAAGGTGGATCCTCTTTTCCGGTGAATCTGCTTCCTCCTAACCCTGGAGGAATTCGAAGACTTGATGGACGCCCCAACCGTCCACTCACTATCCCCCAAAACCTTTTTTCGCATAGAGCTCCTATCATCATACTTTCCCAGTATATGAAGCCATTTCCATTAAAGATTGGTACCCTAGAGGGTGGGCCCATAACCTGAAACTCAGAGACCTCCATAAGTCCTTAGAGTGGACAGCTTCCAAGAAGCCTCTAGGATAACCCTGACCCCTTTGTGTTTCAGCAAAAACAACTATAACCCTGGTAGACAATAACTCTGACCAACTTCTTTCCTGTGAAGGCAAGACTCCCCTGAGTGGATACCAAAAAGAATCTCTGAATTTGCTCCCCTGAGCAGTAAGTTATGGAGGGTCAAAGTTGACCTTTTGTACAGAAGCTCTCTGGGAGAGAGGGTCCTATCTTCTAATTTTCTAAGTCCTATTCTCTCACAGACTCTATCTACAGATGTACGGAGCGAATCAGATTTTAGTTCCGTACACAAAAGTACAGCTGCCGGTGTACTTTCTGTACGAACACTGTACGATATAGCCTAAATGTCGACACATGTCATATCTGG
This sequence comes from Zygnema cylindricum, assembly GCA_037447655.1. Classification (NCBI taxonomy): domain Eukaryota; kingdom Viridiplantae; phylum Streptophyta; class Zygnematophyceae; order Zygnematales; family Zygnemataceae; genus Zygnema; species Zygnema cylindricum. The sequence goes on from JBBHKE010000855.1 coordinate 119,731, forward strand.
ATTCGGTTAAGTAATCTCCGGAGATACCACGATCCAATGTTACTTCGCCACATGTCATCCAATGTGGCGATGACCACAAACCGCCGAAATCCACTCCGCGATCTCGGCGTTAATTCTGGCCGTCCGATTAAATTCACATTAAATCTTAGCCGTAATAAATACATGCGCGGTATTCATTTCGTTCAAGAAATAAATGCGCGGTATTCGTTTTTTATTCGTACTGTAATCCGTAATTTTACATTACTGGATCTATGTCTCCCGTAAAACAGTTCTAGTTAAATGAACCACCCTACGTATAAATGTTTAAATAATTATCAAACCATATAGTACGTAAAACTACTTCTAGACTTAACGGCTAAGGCTAACCGCTACTGGCTGTCTGCCGGCCGGTAGGTACCAGGATCAAATCCTGTGGCCGGCACATATCTTTTAGTAAATAAACCCCTAACTAATATATATTTTCCCGTAACCTCTGGATAGCCTAGGTAGCCATGGCTCTAGCTCCCTCTCCAATTTCTCAGTGACTGCGACAAGTTTGAGAGTTGGAGAGAGAAGTTAGAGGTAGATTGCCTCGGCTTCTTTCTTATTTCTATTCAGACCTAGAAAATACTTTAAAAGACCATTAATTTGTACAACCTTGGGCACAGCCACTACAATCATCCACCATTTCATTATCACTGAACTGAATGCCTTCTACTAACCAAGCTTCTTCATTTCCCTCAACCTATGAAAGCGCATATGCCCCAACCACTTATGCCAAATCATCAACTTAGGAACACCAACATAATAAGCATTCTTCTTTTCATTACTCAGGTTAAGCCTAAACATTCCTTGGCTACCCTTATCTGTCGTGAAGTAAACTTCATCCCCATACTTAGCTGTAAAGACTCCCTTTCTAGTGAAGGTATCAAACTCTTTGTCATCTAACACAGACGTAGAGACAAGATTTTTACTCAACTGAGGAATGTAGAGTACATCTGAGAATGTAAGTATAGAAGTCTTACCCTCCACCCAAACTTTCAAATATATTGATCCCACTAGATCTGTAGTAAACACTCTCCCATACCCATACTCTATCTCTACAGTAGGGATCTTTCCTAGCTTAGTGAAGAGTTGCTTATCACGACACATATGTATGGATGCACCTGAGTCGATGATCTATCCTTCCTCTGAACCTTTCCGAATTGCTCAAAGGGTACACTTCTGTCTCCGAGGGATCTCCTTCTCCTCCAGACTCTCGTCAAGAAGAAGCTCCCCATCCTCCTCAGAGGACTCATCCTTGGTTTCTCTTGTCACTTTTGTAACCACAAGTGGCTTTTTCTTTCCTCCGGAAGAACGCCCTCCACGATTCTCTTGGAGCCTCAACTCCGATTGCTTGACACAATCTGCGATGAAGTGTCCCGGCTTTTTGCAATAATTGCAAAGACCCTTTTGTGGCCTTGGTCCTCCAGAATAATCTCTTTCCCCTTTGTACAATTTTTTTGAGTCCTTCCCCCATCGATCTCCTCCTGCTGCTAGAGCTTGAATGCTCTTTCCTCCTCTTCTAATCTCTATTGTGTTTTCCTACACAAGTATCATCTTGACCACTATGTTCCATTTCCATGAACTATCAGGCATTTCTTGTACGCGGTACACTATGTTCTCAAACTCATCTGGTAACTACATGATAAAGGTGTTAACTTTCATTTTCATTGACCTGTCCATCCGGCACTCTCTATCTCCATATACAAACAAGAAAGATCATTACAGTAATCTAACATCTTTCCCCCTTTGTAAGTATAATTTCCCAACTTTTGCTCTGCCAACTAGAGCTCCGAAATCGTACCAGCTCTATAGATCTCTATCAAACTCACCCACAACTCCTCGGCCTTATAAACGTGAAGATGAGTTGTTGCCAAAGCTTGAATGAGGTGTCTCAGAATGAAGTTCTTGGCACCCATGTTGGTGTCTACCCACATTTGAGTGTCGGTCTCCACAGTCTTCACAATCGTCGCTTCGGGTGTAGTGGGAATAGGAGCAATAGGAGTAAGATGTGTCTCTTTTTCTTTCCTTTTTTTGGACACACTGTTGTCCCCATCATCTACCTTCTCTACAGCAGCAGATGTTGCTACAGAAAATCTTATTCCACCAAACCTTGGTGGGGTTCCTTGAGGTGGACGTTTCACTTGTCCACTAACAATACCCCAGTATCGTTTTTCACACAAAGCCCCTATCATCATGGCTTCCCAATAGATAAACCCTGATCCATTGAAGATGGGTACCCTAGAGGGTGGGCCCATAACTTACAATTCTGTGTCCTCCATTGGACTACAGAATTCAGGAACCTCTAGATAGTTTTTAACTAACCCACTTTCAATGGCAACCATTGCTGCCCAAGCAAACAAGTTGACAATCTTACTACACCCATGTGCAGCCTTGACTCCCCTGAGTCCATAGGAAAAAGAATCTTTGAAAACGCCCAACCAGGCGATTAGTTATAGGGTGGCAAAGACGCCAATATATACAAACTCTCAAAGAGAGAGAAGACCATCTACCAGATTTTTTCTAAGTCCTAGCTCCCTCTCACAACCCCTATCTACTGATTGTACGAACCAATCAGAACACTGTACAATACAAGAAAGTACTACTGCTGATGTACTTTTTGTACGACCTTTGTACAACAAGGCCATTAAGCGGACGCGTGTCCACTTTTCACTCGTTCGTACGTTTCTCGGAATTCCCGCGACCGAATGTTATCTCTCCACATGGCGCCAATTCATGCCATGTCACAAAATGCCAAAGTGACCATTCCGGAGTCTCGGCGATGATGTGCGCCGTTGGATAGAATTTAGTATTTGATCTCAACCGTCGAAACAAATGTCTCATTCATTTGATTCGTGCGCAATCATATCCGTACTGTATTTAACTCGTCCTATGTATCTATGTTTGTATTTCCGTTAATCGAAATAGCTATCGTAACATTGTTTAAATATCTATCAAACCTTATTTACTCTAGCGAACTTCTACGACAGACTGGTTAGAGCGAGCGGCTACGCTATGCTCTACCGGTCGGAGGTTCGAGTCCTCCCCGACTCAACCTTTTGTTGAGAGTGACTTAGGTCACTCTTGTACTGTACAGGTGGAGCCGAGGCAGCCATGGCTCCACTACTCTCTCTCTCTCATTCAGTGACTACAACAAGTATGGGGGATGGAGAGAGATAGGTGGAGGCTGACTGCTTTCGCTCTCTTTTCTATTCATATGTTTAGACCTAGAAAATACTTATATTAAATCCATTTTAGTGATTTTCAGCACTAACTCGGGGGGGTGTAGCGTTTGTTTTGCGCTTACTGCAAAACAAAAGGACATTACGTTGAAGAATGTCAAAAGTTGGCGAGGCGGAAAGCAGCCGAGGCTTTCAATCCCCCTAAAAATGGAGGGAATGCCAACGTTGCCTATGCCACCCCACCAGTTTTTCCCACCCCCCCACTCCCTCCACACCCTTCTTTCCCTCCTAATTTTTGTTATCCTCACCATTATTCCCCTTCTCCATCCCTCCCACAATCTTCTAACGCCGCAGCGTACAATGCCTCTACAAACTCCGTTTACCTCCGTTGGTCAACCGCTTTCTCCCCACATTTTCCCTCTAATTATCCCACCCCAGTAGCTCCCCTTTTCGTCATCCCTCCCTCACCAGAATTTAGATATGGCAATGTTGCCCATCATATCCCAAATTCTGTCACTCCGGATACTCAATTTCTATAAAGATACGCTTTTCTATCTCAAACCTTGACGATTGGCTAATAGATAGTGGTGCTAGTCACCACCTTTCACCACGATCTGATTGGTTCACTCACCTTTCTCCTCTATCATCTCCTATGCAGATTCGTTTAGGAGACGACTACATTTTGTTGGCTACTTATTTTGGCGACGTAAACCTCTTTAATGTGTCTATTCACATTCGAAACGTACTCTATGTTTCTGGTCTAGCTAGGAATTTATTTTTTGTCAAAGTCGCCACTTCTGACGGCTTAAAAGTTTAATTTAATAATGATAAAGTAACGTTTTTTGATAGAAAAGACAATAGTACTATAGGTTTTGGCGTACCACGAGATTCTATGTACGTTATACAATCTTATACTACACCTAAAATATTTGCTTTTAAGTGCTACATCGAAAGTTTTCCACTTTGGCATTTAAGATATGGTCATTTAAATAGCGAAAGTTTGCGTACTTTGCCAAATCTTGTAACTGGACTAAATTCATTCTCTAACAAATCTCTGGATTTTTGTCACGGTTGCGTGCAAGGAAAAATGCCGCGTCACTCAATTCCCACTAGCACTAGCGTCATCACTGAACCACTTGCACTTGTACACACGAACGTGTGTGGTCCCATACGCACTCGTAGCTGCAGTGGATCCCTGTATTTTGTCACTTTTATTGACCACGCCACTCGTTTTTCACACGTTTATCCAATTTGTCATAAATCTGAAGCTTTTGCTCGATTTGAGGAGTTTAAGGCGTTGACATAAAATTTTCACAACTAACGTCTCAAGGTCTTGCGCAATGACAACATTGGCGAATTTTTGTCCAACCAATTTTTTGAATTTCTCATTCAACATGGAATCTCGCGTCATATAACGGCGCCTCGGACGCCACAACAAAACAACATTGCAGAAAGGTACAATCGAACATTACATAACATGTCACGCTCCATGCTGTACTTGCAAATTTGCCTTATGAATTTTGGGGAGAGGTTGTCGTTTGCGCAAATTACTTACGCAATCTTTGTCCCACTAACGCTTTACCAAAATCTAGTCCAATGGAAGCATGGTCCTCCGTCAAACCAGATATATGCCACTTTGTAATCTTTGGTTGTGAAGCGTGGTATAAAGACCTCCTCCATTCAGACGCACAATTGGGCGCTCGTGCATTTTGTGGCATTTTCGTTGGGTACGCTCCAAATTCCAAAGCGTACCGCATTTGGAGTCCTTCTCAGCATCTCGTCATCACCACCAGAGAAGTAACTTTCAACAAAACGCCACTTTTCTAAACCTTGTCTCGTATACCATTCCCTTCACCTCTTCCCCTATTATCCGAATTTCCTTCCCTCACCCATTTGACCCTCTTCCCACAAACCTTCCCCGTCAATCTTTTCAACCATATGAATTCACCTACCTTACACCTCCCCACCCCTCTCCTCTTAATCCTCCCATATTTTTTCACTCATCATCTTCAAGTCACCCTCCTCCATCTTGTCCTACCCCCCTTGTTTTCCCAACTGCTCCCATCACTCCTGCCAGCCACTTAGCTGCCCTTCCTCTTCATCCTATCACAAAATTTGAAGATAATTCCTCCTCTCCCCCTCTTTCCCAAGATGATCCTCTTTTTGACAATCTTTCTCCCACAATATTTTCACACTCACCTTTTTTCTGGGGCCTTTTGGTCCTCTTGAGCCTTCACTTCCCGAGCTTGAGCCTTCCTCGCTTCTTGACCCTTCTCTTTTACCTCGCCAAAACCCAACACGCTCTAGAGTTCCCCCCTCTTGGCTTATTAGTTCCATAGGCCATGCCTCACTAGCTTAAGATTACTCGGCTGGGGCCTCTGCCTCTTTTATTTCAGCCCCTCTCTCACTCAAAGCTGCCCTAAAACGTCCTGATGCCTCCCTTTGGAAAATCGTCGCTGATGGTGAATTCAATGCCTTACTTTCCAACAAAACATGGAATCTTGTTCCCCCTCCCTCGGAAGAAAGGCAATCGGTTCGAAATGGGTTTTCCGTGTAAAACAAAAAGCGGATGGATCCGTGGACAAATACAAAGCTCGCTTGGTGGCGAAGGGCTTTTTCCAAATCAAAGGTATAGATTTCATTGAAAACTTTGCTTCTGTTGCCCGGTTGACATCTATCCGCACTTTACATGCTTTAGCTGCAGAACATGATTTCCATGTTCATCATATGGATGTTAAGAATGCCTTCTTAAATGGGATCTTTTCTGAGGACATTTACATGCATCAGCCTGAAGGCTATATTTCCCCTGGATCTAAACATTTCGTTTGCCATCTCATTAAAAAAATCAATGGATTAAAGCAACCCCCCCGTGTATGGAACCATACCATAAATGCCATTATGCGGAAAAAGGATTTACCCGAATTGATGCCGATTTTAGCATTTACTCTCGTGGCTCTGGCACCTCCTTGATCATTGTTGCCATCTTTGTCGACGATCTCCTTCTTGTTGGTCCTTCCCTCTCTAAAATCTCCACTATCAAATCTCTCCTTCAGACCCATTTCGACAAAGCCGATCTAGGTGAGCTCACTTATTATTTGGGCATTCAAGTTTCTCGTAATCGCTCGGCTCGCACCCTCTCGATGTCTAAGGAGATCTTTATCTCTGATCTTTTGTAACGCTTTGGCATGGCAGAGTGCTCCTCCCTTTCCACTCTTTTAGATGCCAATGCCCATCTACTTCCTGCCACTGACTCCCTTCTCTCCCCCTCCCTCCATGCCACTTACCGCTCGATGGTCCGGGCCTTTATTTACGCCATGCAGGCCACCCGCCCTGACATTGCCACAGCTATCACTAAACACAGTCAATTCCTTCAACGTCCTTCTCTTGATTATCTTGCCGCAATCAAACCTGTCTTTAATTATCTATAGGGCACTAAAACTCTTTGTCTCACTTATTCTTCCTCTGGCTCTAGTGCTCTTACGGGTTTTGCTGATTCAGATTGGGCACAAGATGAGCTTTCCCGCCGTTCCACCACTGGCTCATGCTTCTTTTTGGGCAGTGGTCTTATCTCTTGGTCATGTAGAAAGCAACCTACCACGGCATGCTCCAACACTGAGGCGGAATATATGGCCGCTTGTCACGCCGCCAAGGAAGTTGTTTGGCTTCACACCCTGCTTTCCAATCTTGGGTTTCCCCCTTTAGCCCCTACTCCTATTTTTTCCTATTCCCAAGGAGCCTTTGCTTTGATTCGCAATCCTGTTCACCACAAACAGACGAAGCAGATCGACATTAAGTATCATTACTCTCGGGAGCGGGTCGAAGATGGCACTCTCCAATTTTTTTATGTCAAATCCGCCGATCAAGTGGTCGATTATCTCACCAAGGCTCTTCATCGCCCTCACTTTGAGCAGCATCGCCTCTCCTCTGGCCTTCCTCTTCCTTTTCCTCCTGGCTAAATTTCCTTTGTTTTCATCTCAATCTACTTCCTAGCTTTCGCTTGAGGGGGGGTGTTAAAGGGACATTTAGCGTCAGTTTATTTTTGTCTTGCCCGTACTTTTCTTACGTCGGTCTAGTCTTGTTGACCGTCTTATCCGAAAGACTCACTTTTGGTCCTGTCTGTACTTTTATACGTCGGTCCAGTCTTTCTTTTTGTCCTACATACATTTATTTGAATCTAGACTAGGATCCCTTTGTTATAGCGCACCGTAGAGCGCTTAGACTCCACATTAATTAGCATTGTATATTTTGTATATAAGTGACTCTTCTCAACTTAATGAAATTATCCCAAATACAAATCAATTCCTCTCTCCAATGCATTGATCTTTCTCTTGTGTATAATTTCATGGCTTCCGCCATTCCACCTCCAATACTTTTCACAGGAAGCCATGTCTTGGCCTCGATGAGCATAGTGGGAGCATGTTAACGCTCCAAAGGGATATGATGGATTTTTTTTTTCAATTATGATTTTGTCATTATCCAATTTGAAATACAAAAATGGTTATTTTTTGCTTCAATTCTGAATTTATCATTATTAAATGTTGACATACAAAAATGATTTTTTTTTTTCAATTGTGATTTTGTCATTATTCAATTTTGACATTCAAAAATGGTTATTTTTTTCTTCAACTGTAAAATTGTGAATGGTGACCTTTTGTAATAGGGGTAAGCGTCGACATTGCGGAGGGAGGGGGACGGCGCTGACTTGGCGCCGACACGACGTCGGGAAGACACCAACGCTTAGAGACCGTCGGCGCTGCCTCGGCGCTTGCGACAAGTCTAGCGCCGCCGGGGCAGTCTAGTCGTTGGCGACGTGACAGTCTGATCGCTGGTTGCAGGTTCAACATCCAGCGAATCGTCGTTGGTTTCCATTTAGATTTTTTTAAATTTTGATGAAGTTGTCACCGTATTTTTCCTTATAGATTAAATGTTTTACTATTTTCTAATTTTTATTTTTAGTATGGAGTCAAAGTCGGTCAACGCATTTTATAATTTTTGAACTTTGTTTCATGCGCATATTCGTTATTTTTTTGGCGTTTCATGCGTGCGTTTTATGCGCATGAGACATCTATGGAAAAAACAGACTTCAAGTACATTTTTCACTATTGGCGTTAGAGCACTACAATACAGTACTGTATTGTACAATATTTTTTGGCGTCAGAGTACGAGGAAAAGGACAAGTACAAGCGGGGATGTAACAGACGCCAGCCTGAACTCCCGGCGTTGTCAACCTAAATAGTGTTTTGTATCGTATACAATGTACAGCGATGTATCGCGATCTTGGTAAAATGTATCCTTGGGAAATTATAATATCGATTTTTATCGGCTTCATGACAAGACGGTTTTTACAACAATACATTTTTATAGTTAGTGAATTTCCTAGTTGTTAACAACACTCTACTTCAGTGTGGTTAACCTAGTTCGTTGAATCGACTTAAATGAACGCCTCCAATTCGCTTCGTTTTTACTATCCTTTTTCAACCTTCTAAATAGTAGTGTTGTGTATCGGTAAAGATTTGCCGATAACCAATATGGGCCTTTTTTCGGGTTGCCAATAATCGATATATCGGTACGCTATATAGATATCGGTGTTATCACCGATTATTAACAAATAATATCGGTAGTTCGTGGGCGATAAGTGTACGGACAGTACATATAAATGTATGGCTTGTACACTCAACTATACGTGTTATTCCCCGTACGCGCCGCGAACCCCCTTCCCCCCGACTTCGGTAAAAAATCGCGATATTTCCTCTATTATTTATACTTTAAGGGGGTTTTACTTAGGTTCCACGCTCCCATACCCGTCCAAAATGTCCTTTTAACTGTTTTTTTTTTGGCAAGGTTAGTTACGCCCTCATATCACTTCCATGGTGGCAATAAATGGCGGCAGTCTGACAAATGTGTTTGTCTGCTCTGTTCATCTGCTTCTCAAAAAAGTTTGATTTACAAATTTACAACGTAATGTAATATTTTCGTTTTGGTACTATAGTTTTATAACTATAAAGTATTGTTATAAATTTGTCAACGTTTATGTATTGCGCTCTCCGTAATAAATTTCAATTAAACGGATACGGAACAATTTCTTATACGTGGCATGCCACGGTATATAAAGTCAATAATATAATACAGTATAATATAAAGTATTATTGTATGCATATTATGTTTTTAAAAAGTCATCGTCGATATGGAATTTGTTGGTCTCGGGCCGATATATCGGGACAAAGACTGTTTGATAACCGATAATTATTGGTATCAGTGTTATCGCGATAAATTTTTTACCGATACACAACACTACTAAATAGGTCACAAAACTTCTCGCTTTATTAGCCCTTTCAATCTTGAATTTGGTTTGTAATGTACACCGCGAATCGTTATTAGCGTTATGAACTCTATATCGGCACCCCAAAATTTTGACATTAATACCTTAAAAAGAATAAACTACACTATTTAAGGTCGTGGACCATAATCTGCCACGTCTCCTGGCTCTAAATTAGAATGAATGACGCTAATTTTTTCTTTACACTAATAATTTCTCAACGCTAATAACGATGCGCGGTGTACTGTATAAACCTTTTGTCGAAAAACCATAGTTGTTCAAATCGCGCGATTTTTTCATTTTTTCCGATTTTTACGTATTAGGGTGAAGTTCCATCAAGCGAAAAGTGGCGTTTCTAACAGAAATCCGTGACTCTCCGTACCAGATCGTACTGCCTATTTTGTTTTTATACGAAAACCAACATTACAGAGAATCTTGCCGATACTCTCCGGAGGTCTTGGAGGTAATACTGGCCGTCGGATGTTCATCTGCGATGAGTTCGCTTCAATTTTCTCTGCTAGACTCAACCCACTTCGACGAGGTGGGTTGGCATACACAGAAAAAAAAATTGTGACACGGTGGACAATTAAGCTACGTGTCATGATGGAAAACCAACGAAAAATCTTAAGATTTGCACATGACACGCGGTTTCCAAAATATAAACGAAACTAAAAACGAAATTTCGTAACATTCCCTCGTCACGCTATTTTCGGTAACTTTTGTTCGTCACACTATTTCTGTCAAAGGACTTTCGTTATGTTCGAAAACTGAAACCCTTAAAAATGAGCTGGCGTCGTCTGCAAAATGTATAAAAGTTTTGTCGTATGGTCACGTCGTACGCAGGTACATGGTACGCAAGTCAAGATTTGAAGTTAAGTTTGTCGGTGCTTAGAATCTGAAAGATATTCAATATCGGATCGTTGCTCTCGTGGCTCCAGTCAATTTAGAACACGTGGCTTACAGACTTTACGTGATGGAACTTCGACTCAATCGACCCGGTCTGTAGAGTTGGCCGTACAATTACAGAAACGTATGATGGAACTTCACCCTTATTCATGACTTTTGAAAAAATCGCAAAAAAACGCGATGTTCTTTATGTCTTGTAAGTTGAACGGACAATTTACGAAAGCTGTATGATATTTTACGGTAACTGTACGGTCTTTTACAAGAAACGTACGCAATTTGACGAAAAGATACGTTGCATGTATTAGTACTTTATGTTTGGTAAACTGAACAGGAAATTTACGGGAAATGTACGAAATTTTAACGGAAATGTACGGAATATGACGAAAAGAGACGGAAATTGTACGGAAAATGTACAAATTGCGGTACATGTAAATTTCACATTTTTGTACATGTACGGAATAGTACGGAATCACAATCATTAACTATTTTTTCAAATCGACCTCCCCGATTTATACTTATTAGTTGCGCGTTTGAATCGTGCGTAAAATACGATTTGAACAACTATGCGAAAAACCTAAAAATAGAAAACGTACTATACGTGTTCTTGGCGCACTTCGCCTATTCTACATTTTTACTCCTTTTGTACGTATAAAAAATTTAAAATGCTGTATTTTATATTTACTCTTTCGACCTACACATATGACATAATACACGTACATGTGACACCTTTGCCCAAGAACACCCCGGTGTTGTTTCTCCCTGGCGTTGTTTCTCGTATCGCATCAGCCCGATGTCCGAGGCGCTAACAAGTCTTGCAAACGAGCCAGTGCATTCGATTTTTCCAAAATAATCCATAATGGAGACATCGATATGCTGCTTTTTCTTGCGAATGATCACTATACTTAACGAAGGTCCCACACTTGCATGGAGGCTTGTTCGAAACCCATACTGTATGATTCAGTATTGCAAGATACAGGTAAGGTTCGTTAGTTTTCTCGCCCGTGGAGTGAAAGGTGTGAAACCCTCTTTCACACCGCGAAATGCCCCGTGCCTTTCACACTTTGCAAAATACCGCCCGCGTACCGCGGATTTTTAGGGTCACAGGGTTGTTGGTTGTGTTTTTAGTAAAAAAAACGAATGAGAAAAAAACCCTAAACATACTTATACTTGCGACGCGCCGCGCGGCGCGAGGCGTCGTAAACCGAAATTGGAGTGAAATACCGTCCAGATCATGATCCCGACATACCGGTCTCGCCGCTATTCGGCATTTAAAAAAAAAAACAAAAAATGCTGCATATGCTGTATGCTTGAGAGCTCCCGTATGTTTGGCCCACGTGACGAATACTCCGAAATATTTAGCGTTTGATTCAGTGCGACCCCATCCCCTCTCGTATGATTCTGTACGTAAAGCTTTTACAGTGTCGCCATTGGATGAAACCTTATCGCCGGCGACAGATATGCATAAAGGTTGACGAAGAGATTCACGTGTTCCGCTCTTTCTGCGTCCTTCTCTCAAAAAAACCACCTCCTACCTTATTTTTTCCCTTCCTTTATTTTTCACCTTTCAATTCAGTTTTCCTCTTCCCTCTTGTCATAAGTCGAACCTAGTATTTAAGAGAGTTAGCTCAAAATATGCCGAGTCAGGAATTAATCTTCCTAGAGTATTATACTTATACTTCAATACTTGAAAACATGTTTTTTTGTTTGTTTGTTTAAACAAACTTCAGCTTCCTAATCGTTTTAGTGGTTCGTTTTTGACATTTATACCGTTCTTAAATTTCCTTAACCTATAAATATATAAAAAGACTTCATTAAGAAAGCACGACGGTAAACCACCATGGGAACATAATTTGTGTGGCCAGGAAACAAAAAAACTGAAAGGCAAAGACGGAGCTGAAAAACCGAATGCAGTACTGCCGGATATGGGAAATGAATGGGTGTTCTCACCTAATATTCCCCATTCTCCAATAGTCTTGTAACAAATGCGGTGACTATGTCCTGGGCCAAATACTGCCCTACCATTGAAAATGGCTGATCAGATAAGGCCGGCACAGTATTCACGAATCACATTAACAACAACGGTACATAAACTACCACTACAAAACATTGTATGCAACGACCATTTACTCATCCACAGTACATATCTATGTCAGTTCTGACCTAAGATAGTTTGATTTGACTTTTCCATGAATATTCACTTTCATTGGTATCCACAAACAGAACACAAACCAATTTGTCAAATATCGTCGGTGACAAATAAAATGTTGAAAAATAGGATCACCTAATTCAACTATGCATCAGCGAAAGCATTCAGAATTTTACAGACATCATGACAATTTCTGAAGCAATGGAAGTTGATCAAATAGATATATTTAATCGAACTTTTTACATCTTTTTCTTCCTCTACATCACTCCTTTGATATATTGTTAGCTATATCACACTCCCTCCTAAAATATTTATCCCAAAATACTAGAAGACAAAACTACACTTTCTCTCCTCACGTCACAAATCCCACTCAGATTCCACTTATGCAAAATTTGACACTTAGACGCTGAATCAGATGTAAGCGCCTAACAAAGCATAGAATTAGTGCGCCAAACTTCTGTGTGACCTGGACATAAAACATCCACGGTCCTATGCGCACTAAATAAATTACCAATCGTACAGGACCACCTATCGTACAGGACCACAAAGCAGCTGTACAGAAACGGAATAAAGACCTGACGCGACAACAAACTGAAACTGAACATAAAAACGTCACTTAAACAATAACTGTAACTGGACGGAAAGTTACACATCGACATCCTAACATAAAACACGTTTTCTTACAATGCAAGACAATCAACAAAATTAACAAAAATGGACGCGCAGTAAAGTTAAGAGGATTTCATCTGTTCACAAAATTTGTGCCAGTTCGGCACATTAAAACAAACTTCAGTGTACTGTGAATTGTCATTAGTGTTAAGAAATAACTAGTACTACGACTGTTTAGTGTTAATAGTTCGAATTCCAGACCAAATTTGGAGGATTTTGAACCGCAAAAACGAATAGCGTTAAAAAGAAAACATTTAGCATTAACAGCGCTATTTTGTGTTCAGAGGGCTGCAAAAACCGGGATGGAATCAATATTAGATACACTAATAGCGATCACCGGTGTAGTGCGGAGTCATTTTGGCTGTTTGACAATAGTCGACGAGCAGATGTGAACAAAACAAAAAAAACACCGATTATACTAACGGACTACAAGATAAAAAAACATAACTCACTTTGTTGGGTTCCTAGCGTTTATTGCAGCATCACAAAATCTCCAAGGGTTTCAGCCAGCAAATACATCATTTTTGGAAAAGGACATTATTTTATGGAATGATTTCTATGGCATTAACAGTATAACCACCTTTAGAGTAGGCAATCACTCCTAAACTATCCAATTCCTGGCCTTGTAATTGAGAACAGTGCATTACATCAGATGGGCATATTCCTCAGCACTGGCAAAGGGACTGGCTCCAGGCAATTTCCTACGTTTCGAGTCGCCTCCTAAACCGTTCCTATGCGTGCCTCTTTTATCTTTTTTTCTTGTTTCTTTCCCATCATCTTCACTCATAATGTCTTCCTCGTCTTCACTCGGCTCATCTCCAAAGTCCATAAACGTCACTGTATCTTTAGTACCGGACTTTTTCTTCTTGGCCTTTTTAACAGGATCTTCATCAGTCTGTTTCGTGTCCTTCGATCCTCTCCTTGATTTTTTCTGATTCATTTGCTCATCATTCACCACATCTTCACTTTCAATATCCAAATCACTTTCCAGGTCACCGTCCTCCATGTCATCATCCTCCCCTGACATTCCCAACTCTTCTGCCATTTCACCTTCAAGGAAGGCCTCTATATCTTCATCCTCCGACTCGTCACCTCCGACGATTTCATCACCAAACTCGTCCTTTCCGAGTTTTGCCTTTTTCCTGTCCACGTCTGTTCCTCCGTCAACTTCGTCCCCACTCTCTTCCACATCACTTCCTTCGCCATCCTCCTTCGCTTTTCCCTTCTTCTTCCTTCCTAACTCTGCCTTGGCCGAGTAAAACCGATGAAAGAAAGCGTCTTCTGCGGCGACTTCACTTTCCGCCAAAGTTGCAAATTCAACACTTCCGATTGGAGCCTTTGCTTCAGATTTCGCTCCCTGCAGACAGTATCACGATTTAGGGTGTTGTTATTTGGTCTACAAAATGAGAAACATCAAACAAAACTTCTACTGTGTTTATGGAATAAGAAACACAAATACAAAACCTCCACCTGGTTCATGGAATGTGAAACATCAATATAAAACCTTACCAATCTTGATCTCTCTAAGCTGTCAACTGCTATATGCTGATTAACAGTATCCCTACACTACTTAGTGTAAACTTATTTAAGCGAACTTTGAATTATAACACAATATAGAACCCTATCAATCTCGCAGAAGTTACAGAAGTGACAAGTTAATACGATAAACAAAGCATGGAATCCTTGTGTCACTTCAAGCTTTTCCTTCGGGAATTCTCAAAGAACACTAGTTCATTAAATTGCATGCGTGCTTTGACTATGATTCCAAGGAAAGCACCAGATATTGAATCAAGAAGTTGGATACAAAAACAAATGAGATGTGCATAGCGCTAATCACTTGAACCCTTCAACATTCCCTACAGCTTCCTTCAAAAAAGTCACTCGCTACCTAGCTAAAATTGTGGCGAGGAATATTAAAATGATCTGTCTGACCCAAATATCCACACTAAATATTACCTTCAACGTGGGCTGCATGAGAGAACCTCCTCGAGTCCCGACAGCCGATGTTTCTTCCTCACCCTCTCGTCCCTTCGAGTGAGACTTAGGTTTTTTCTCCGCCAAACGGTCCAAAAACACTCCCAGCGTCAAATCCCTTAGCGGGTCTCCCCCATAGGAGATGCTCGACCCTGCGAGGAGAGTCCGCGCCATGGCCGCCACTGAAGGATGGGCATGGGCAGCCATGGCTTGG
The DNA here is from genome assembly GCA_037447655.1 of Zygnema cylindricum. NCBI lineage: Eukaryota > Viridiplantae > Streptophyta > Zygnematophyceae > Zygnematales > Zygnemataceae > Zygnema > Zygnema cylindricum. Next base: position 135,159 of record JBBHKE010000855.1, read on the forward strand.
AGCTCCCACCAGCTCGCTCGATCTGCCCGGCTGTCAAATGGAATAAAGGGAAGACCATAAAAGACTTCAAAATGGTGAAATATTTAGACAAACAGGCAGGTTTATAAAACATGAGAGTCTTCTTGTTTTGTGATTCAACTTAAAAACTGTCATAACATATGAGCACGGGCAGCCAGCTTGGAGCTCCCACCAGCTTGCTCAATCTGCCCGGCTGAAAACAAAAAAGTGGGACCCACAAGAGACAAAAGCCGACAGAGACTAGAAGTGCATTGAAAGAAAGAAAAACAGACTAAGCCTGTAACAAGAAAAACAGACAGAGATTGGAAGAACATAAGAAATCAAAATGATGAAATATTCAGACAAACAGGTAGATTTATAAGAAAATGAAAATGATAGAACCTCTTGTCTCGTGAATCGAGTTAAAAACTGTCTCAACGGAGACATAAGCGAAAAAAAATTATTCTGCAAAGTCGGGGAAAGAAAGTCAGAGAGCATACCAAAAGGCAGGATCTCTGTGCCTCACATCATAACTTCGAGAAGTTGGCCATGAGACGTGTTTTCCTCCAGGCTCTAAAGGACCATCCGACAACAAGTTGACACCCTCTCCCTCTAAATGAATGTCACGTGACAAATTCTGCTTTTTCACACTCCTAATTTGCTGGCTTTCAGAGGGTTCTGCTTTTGTTTTCCCACTTCCTTTTCTATTTGCCATTTTCTCCTTGTCTATCCCACCTCTTTTATCACCATTTAACTCATCCAGATCCTCATCATCTGCTGAATCCACATCAATACCCATGTCGATTTTCTCTCCAGAAAACTCCTCTTCTTGCTCGTCCTCCCCCTCTTCCTTCTCAATTCCAGCCCCTTCCTTTTCTGCTGTTTCTTCATTTGAAATGCTTCCCCCACCTTCCAGTATGTCCACAAAATGCTCTACATCCTCATCATGGTCTTCGGGCTGGAGAACATGCTTCCTGCACATAAACGCTCCTCCAATGCTTAATCTATTATACTACACAGTATAAGAATTAACCAGCGATTCCTTCAAGTATGAAAATGTTTTTAATTGTACACCATGAATTGTTATTAGATTAGAAACACTAATTCAGAGTTGGTTTTCATGCACTCAACAAAATAACGTTAAAAAAGAATGTTTTCCACTTTTTGCCAATTCTTTAAAAGGTCAAAAAACAGCCACGTTATTCCAGCTGAATGAGTTGATGACATTAATATAAACCCCACGCTAATAATTTCTTTTACTCTAATAATGATTCACGATGTAGTTGTGAGTTGGAAAACTTTGATTCGGACAAAGAATGACTTACTGAAGGAAAAACCTAGCATGGGAGATTCGTAAATTTATATCAACGATAAAACAACACTGATTGCAAGCAGTGTCCTCAAGAATTATCGACAGCCATCCAAATCCAGCTATTACTCTAATCAGGAATAAGACAAGATGCTTTACCATCTACTGTGTATCGGAAGATTTCCTATCAAGATACAATATCGATTATCGGACAGCAAAGAAAGTTGATCAACCGTGTGGTGACTAGTAAATTGTTCGATATCTTCTTTCTATATTATATAGTATACAGGACATACTACTGAATATGCACTTTCGCAGTGTCGCATATCACAATCCTTTGTGGCACAAAATTACAGTATCCCAGTCCGGACTATGCGCACAAAAGGACAGCTATTCCAAGACAATTTCGAGGAGTCATTACGGTCATTACGGACTGTCCGATTGACCATTTTTTGGGCGATACGCAATAATGTTTAGTTTTTTTTGCGCCTTCGCTAAATAGATTCAGCCAATGTAAGTGCAATCCCACTTAAAGCGAATTTGGCCAGAAACGCATCGCACTTGATGTGATTATGACATTAGAAACTCCCGAAGTAAACGTGATCTCAGAATTTTCGTCACATCCAGATGTAATGCGTCACCACAGAGCATGGCGATATTATGTCGTAAATTGACACAATGTGGGAGCACTACACCGCCCATCCCAATTAGAGTTAATCACTCTAATTTCAGGTAGTATTCTTTTGACCCGAAATCATAAATAGTAAGTGACTTACAAAACACCACGTCGGAAAACATCATTTAGTGTCTAATACGTTTTGACGCTCATAATTCACTAACACCTAAGAGGTGCGTAAAAATAAAAACCAATGAAACACTAACGAAAAGATAAAGTTTAAAGGTAAATTATCACAATATTTATTAATCGCTTTAGGACCAACATAATATCGCGATAATTTTCTAATCCATATATTGAACCAATTTATCGATTATCGGTAAGTCAAAAAAAGGTACAATATCAGTTTGAGGCTCCGAATAGACAACACTAGCTTTCAGTGTAAATAACACTAAATCAGTGTCAAACTATTCTGGCCAAAAGTCATTAAATAATAAAAATAACTATTTGAGAAAGTGGACTACAATCCGCCACATGCTACACTAAATTAGTATTACACATTCAAATTTTGCATTTACACGAACACTCCCTAACCCTAATAGTTAGTGTTGTATAGTGAACGAATTCAGGGTCTATATACCGCGAAATCGGTCCTTATCGACACTAATTTGTAATTTATCGCGTTTGCTGATAAATATTGAATATCGTGATAATCGATAGATAATCTGTACGCGACTTTTTACCAGGCAGAAAGGATAACTCGCCAAATCTTCATTGACCACTTGATTTGCCGGATATTTTGCTTACAAAATCTGAAAATTAATAATCAATGTACGAAGTCAAAATAAATTACGGTCCAGTACAGTGTAGCATACCATACTGAGAAACTTTTTTCAGCCTCGACGGTATGGAAAAAAACATTAAAGAATACAGAAACAATATTACAGACATTGATGATATTGCAATATCAATATTGATATATCGCAATTATCGGGATACGATATCTTGAATCAACACATCAATGATCGAGACCCCCCAAAAAAGTACATATCAATTACTGGCAAACCTGCTCCATATACAACACAACTAATAGTGATGGGTAGTATAGTAGACTGAAACAACACGCACTAAAGGCTACTGAAGATTAAATTTATCAGAAGGCATCTGCGCAGTAGAAGGTATCCAACAGATTTTCACTAAATTGTGTACCGTGCATAGTTATTAGTGTCAATGACACGATAATTAATGCCCCTAAACTTTACCCTAAAACTTCAAATATTACTAATGACACTGATTGTTTTTTCCTTAATGCAAATTCTTTAAACGGTTCAGAATCAGCCACGACATTCGGAACTGAATTATAATTGACAACACTAACAAAAGCCCCACGCTATTTCTGGACATTAATAACGATTCACGGTGTACTCTGTTTTTGTACAGCTTCTGGAAGTAATGATCAATTTGAAATACCGATCAATTGATATCTGATTGCCAGAAATCCTAAAAAAGAATTTGAAAGAGACATAAAATTACATGCAAATAGTCAGCCTTTTCATTCACACGACATAATACATATAAGATACGTTTGCCAAGATTCTGTCATCTCCTACTGGCAGCTTACCAGAGGATGGGTCGAACCTTCAAAACTTCTGAAACGAGCATAAGAGCCCCGCATGCAAACGCAGGAGGCTGTTGCAACGACACCTGTAAGATCATGATACGTGCCCCAAGATTTTCAGTTCCGTCCACCGACACAGTACGTGAACAGACCCCTTCGTAAGGACAACCTTTCACTAATGCCAGTTTTTAGACAGGCAGACGTATTGAATATTGTATAAAAAATCATTGTATACCAGGATAAGCCTTTGTATTGAGCAGAAAGCCATCACACTGTATAAACAGTTCTCCTAAGTGCTTCACTCCACAGTTATCGACACACATCACAGCAGAATAAAAAGTCCACATTGACAGCATAAGGACGCCATTATCTCCAAAGGGCCCCATAGACAAGCATGATTTCTGACAGTGGAACTTTGTGTCTGTACGTTTTCATTGTAGGGTGATTATACATGAGGCATTACATGCATTACTTACCAGTAATTGCCATCATCGTACGGAAAAATGTACGAATACGACTATTACTGGACAATATTGCAAGTACTAGCGCATTAGTACCCTACTATTCTTGACAGAGAATCGTCACAGCTGAGTTACCTTTCCAATTCAGTAGGTGTAAGCCATGACTAACATCCCAAACAGCACCAGAGAATAAAACAAAGCTAGGTCACAGAACAGATTTTCACTATTTTCAGGAAACTGCATATGCAGCGATTGTCGGCAAATACTACACCATGAATCGGTAGTAGCGTTCATAACACTAATTCCCTCCTCATTAATTTTGCCCTCTGAACACAAAACAACGTTCATAATTTTTTTTTTTCTAAACGCTACTTATTTTTGCGGTTCACGATGACCACATCAATTGGACCGGAATTTCAATTATCAACATTAAAACAGTCCTCATACAAATTATTTCGGCGCTAATAGCAATTCACGGTGTACCATAGTAGATAGACCATGGAGTCTTCTATCACACTCTAGCAGAACTTTTAAGGAGCATCAGATGTTCCCATTTATGCTCTGCAGAAGAACTCCCGATTGTGTGCTACCAACTCATGTGTCTGCCCCCAGAGAATGAAAATGAAACAAAATGAAAATAAAAATGAAAATGAACATGAACATGAAAATAAAAATGAAAGTGAAAATGAAAGTGAAAGTGAAAATGAAAATGAAAATGAAAGTGAAAGTGAAAGTATAAGTGAAAATGAAAACGAAAACGAAGATAATGGACATGAAAATGAAGATGAATATGAAATGGGGGTCTTTCAACTTTCGTCATTAAAACTCTTTTTAGCGCATCTGGTGGGCATACGGAAATGGAACTTCCTTGATGAACTTCCTCAGTGGTTGGTGAGGCCAACTGGGGGCCAGCTGTGACGGTTCAAAAAGTTCAAATGTCCGAGAAAAAAGTCAATAGTTGTTGATCTCAGACCAACGAAATTGAGCGACGACGAATGCAAAATCTGCACTCCAAAACAAGCTCTGACGAAATTTCGTAGCTTTTCACAGGGAAGGCTCAACGGCTCTTTCGTACAACTAGGTGCTTAAATGTTACTTCAGCAGTACGGCTTCTTACTTTGATGGTATGGTATGCAACAGCATCCGTCTCGTCACGATATTTTTTCGTTTGACGTCACCTGTCGTCACCTGCTAGTTGTTGATTACCAGTCGTAACTACAGATTTGTTTCAACGAAATTTGCCAAAAGATTTTTGTGAAAGACCCCATGGACATGAAAATGAAAATGAAAATGAATGCTGATGAGGGATGTTCATGAAAAAAAAAATACCTGCAGAAGACGCTTTGCCATGGCAGCAATGCGTGCTGAATCAAGATCCGATTTCATTGCCTTAAACAGAATGCTCAAAAACATTGCTGCCTGAAATACCACAAAAGGGATTAAAAACAAACGGAGAAAAAATGTTCTTGTCAGAACACAAAAGGAAACAAACATAAAGTGAAGGATGTGACCTAGGTTTCGAAGATGCAGACAGAATTCACAGCCAATTGCGTTTTCTCCAAAATCTGCATGATCGTGACATTCGAAAACTCGTTACAGCAACACAAATGCCGGTTTCTCAAATGAACCGTGATTGTTTAGTCCAACCCTTCTATCCATGAACAAAACCATAACCGAGCTTGAGGCACAAATACATGTACGGATGAAAACATGAAAGCACTTGTAATAAAAGTTGATGAAACAAAAACCATAACAACATGATGATCAATATCAAATGGAGATGCTTTGAGAAGTACCACAGATAAACATGACAAAGACAAAACAAATAATTATGATGAATTTCAAAAATATACATGCTTTGAAAAGCCGCCATGGATGCTCTGCCAGTACCCAATACGGAAACTATAGAACCAGCAATAAAAAGTAGGGTGATAACGACTTAGAAAGACCTGAATCCAAAAACACAACAATCAACCAATTGCACCTTGGAGGACTTGGAGAGGGCGGGAGAGAGAAGAACGGCGTAGATCGCCCGATAGAAGCGTGCACTGACGGCCGATTGAGCGGCCAGGATTTGCTGCAGAAGCATGAGAGCCTGCACTCCTAGGTTGAAGCTGCTGGCATGGACCTGCAGAAACCAAGAACATCCATTCAGAGTTCAGTCTAGCTCATAGTTATGCCTAGCTCTGGTGGGAAATCATGTGTTTGGATAACCAAGATAACCAGGTATTTCTGTGCTTAATCTCACCATACGAAACAAAGAAGGCGTGTGTTCTTGAATGACCCTCTCCACATCATCAGCGGCCACAAAGGGGAATGCTCGGTTAATACCAGTTAACAAAGCCGCCAATAGTCGCGAGTCGACCTCTGACTCTTCTACTTTCTGTTCTTGTCCAGCATTTTTCCCCCGCTTCAATTTCTTTGCTTGGCTTACAGCTCTTCCCTGTCTCCATCCTCCATTCATTTCATTCTTGTCTTCCTTGCCTCCCTTCTGGCTGCCTTCCTCCCTGTTTACGGAAGTGACCATCTTAAAGAGTGCAAAATAGAGATCAATCAGTTGGCGGGCAACGATTGGCCCATCCCCCTTGTTAGAGAGGACAATCTGATTCAGGAAAACAGCCGCATAATACTGCGCTCGTAGACCGACGTGAGGTCGAAAAACGAAAAGATCAGCCTCTTGAACCACAATTCGTTTCATATTGGGATGGGCGGTAAGCAGCTGTCCAAGGTAGAATCCAGCAGTAGAAGCAACTTTCCGCTCCGGATCACCCAACTGCCTTCAACATCCCAAACATTTGAATCAGGAAAAACCCTCAAACTGTGAAAAACCAGCTGAAAACTACAACGTTGCTTTTACTGGCGTTACTGTTAGCTCTTCTACAGCATATAAAGAGTAAAACACTGGGGGGGGCGCCAGTAACAACGGCCCATTTTTTAGGCTTATTATTACCGTACAAGCAACGTACAACCGAATAACGTCCATCACATGGATTACAGGCAGCCGCAGTATATTTGTCATACGTAATTACCCTGTTAAACTTACAACAACATTAACACGAGCTTGCAGAGGAAATTGAACTCGAGCAGTATGTTTCGTTCCCCCTCAAAGCAGTCTCATAGTTGCAATGCATGGCAGGAGCAGCCTCAGACTGTACTTTTCAGCTCTCTCACTGTACTAACAATATTACTAGTTTCATCTCTCCCACCTTATTAATAAGGGCCGACAGAAGACGCCGTTCCTGCTCTGGTTTGCCTTTCAACAGCTCACATATTGCCTTCAGTGCTTTTTCCTTCAAAAACGAGAGAGGATCCTTGCTCGCTTCCTCAAGAGCTCCCATGAAACGGTCATACCTGCTCCAAGTATAGCATTCCCCATCCATCATTTCCTTTACTATCCTTTCATTTCATCTCGTTTCATTTCATTTCATCTTTTTTGTGGCCAGTATTGTCCCAATCATCTCCTACCCCACAAATCAATGGCAAGAAAAATGAAGCCAGAAGAAAGACCGGAACTGCACCCGCATTGTCACTGCTGTACAAATAAAAGAGCAAACAACCCAGGAGACGAGGAGCGTATGACACTGTCCTTGCCAAAGTGATACACTGCCCCCACCGGTATTAGAGTTGATCACTTTAATTCAAATAAGTGATTTTCGTAACCCGAAATCATAAGTGATAAAAACTATATTTAATGAAGTGGTAAAACATCATATAATGTAGCTAATTCTTATAAAGTGTCAAGACTAATAGAAACTAACTCTGGTAGTGATGTAAGGTCAGGTAAAAGCAAACAATCAAGACTATACCAGCCAAATGAACACTATGAGAGACATCAGTCCGTCAAATTTGGTTCCTTTCTCCCGTTAGATCGAACCTTATCCCTATCTACGTTCGGTGACTCACAGCCAGCCTCCAGTTACCTGACTGAGACCTCCTTCAGAGGTTCCTCCCTCTCCCCCTCCACCCTCCATGGCAGGCCAACCTCGGACGCACTATTCTGTTAACAGCGACAATACTGCCAAAAAAAGTGGACACCAGGTCGGCTTTTGTTTCTCCTTCTCTCCATTTCCCCTTTTTCACTTTATTTCTTTTTTCCTTGTCTGCTTTTCCTTTTTTCCTTTTCCCTTTTTCCTTTTTTCCTTTTCATTATAAGTCGGCTGCTCTGAGGCCCAAGGGCTCTGCTCGAGGCAAACTCCTGTCCCATGACCGAGAGAGGAGAAAGATCCCCTGAGCGTCCCTTGTATGCCCCTTCAAATTTTTGGTATCCAGAGGTATCTATCCAAGGTTATCAGATTCCAAACTAGAACAGGTACTACACTGCCTATAGCTATCAGTGTAACGGAAATATTAATGCAAATGCGGAATTATAAGGTATAACACTAAATTAGTATAGGGAGGCGTGGCTAATTGTAGTCCATTTCCTCCAACAGTATTATAAACACTGTTTGGTGATTTATGGTAAAAAAAAAACCGCAACCGAATTAGCATTTTCGACACTAAGAGCGACAGGTAGTGTAGCTTTCGTGTCAGTGCTCAAAGCTGAATACCGTACCTTTCCTTCAGGAAGTCCTCCCAGACCCACAACAATAATATCCGCCTCCCAGGCTCTCCAGGCGGTAGCCGGTGAAGGGGCTGCTGGAAAAGATTCTTGAGTTTGCGATCCGGCAACAAGTTCGTAAGGAAAAGCTCACGCAAAGCATCCATAGAAATTGCCGTATGCCGCTTCCCACCCTTGGTGGTAGCCATTCCTGCTCCCAGATTGAACAAGGCTTTATATCGATGGAGACTTGCCTGACGAGCGCCGACAGAAATAAACAACCTGACTGACCTGCTGTCAGTGGTAAAGATAGTGCTCATTTCAAAGATTACACCAAATTCAAACACTCTGCAAAAGGCTAATTATAAAAAAATTATTATACTTACTTTGGCCAGTGATACTTGTAATCGTACACAAAACTGTTTGTACAATTTTCAATGCAATTGCTAGCCAGTAACCGCAGTAACAGTATAAGAATAATCAGTTGATTAACCTACTACATGTACAACAAAACAACACATTGAAACAAAAAAGGCGTAAACTGACTCTACGCACCTAACAATGTATCCAAACTCCGAAAGTTTGCCACAGGATCATCCTGAATCAACACGGTCATGGCGGCGATCCTGTCGGCCGTGGTTCCGGACTGGCGAGCAGTGGCCAGCCATCGGGCGTCACTGTCACTAGCGCGACTTCTGTCATGACTTTCCTTGGCAAGTTGCAAAAGCTCCAGTCCTTCCTTCTTTTTTGCTTCCACAACCGCCTCCCAGTCGTCCCTCTGAGATGGCTCCACTGTCCAGGACTCTTCCACAGGAAGTAAGGCATTCAATGATTCGCTTAACGCCGCGTACCAGCTGACAGGAGGCAAAAGACTCGCATTCGAATCGCCTGACCTCCAGCTTACCGATTTGACTCCCAAACTCTTTCCCATTGCCTTTGTTTTTGTTTCAGCTTCGATCAAGTTCGAGGCTGGAGGCATATCCTTAACCTTTTGCCATTGATTTTTTTTAGGTCCTGTATTTTTCCCTTCGTGTTTGTTATTCTTCTTACGGCCATCCCTAACATGGTCATTCTCTCCTTTACTCTCATTCTCAGAACCACGCAACTTTTTTTGCCGGTTTCTCCCGTCCTTCACTTTGGCTCCCTTCTTAGAATCACGGTCTCTAGATATCGAGGTTCCTTTCTCCTTTTCCCCACTGTCATTCCGGTCCGACAGAGGTCCTTTCTTTCTGAAATCTCTATCATCGAATCCTGAGGAAATGGCTGACGACGAAAATCCAAGAGTGGCAGCAAATGATGCCACGTCATTCCGAATAGCGCTATCGTCCCCTGAGCTGCTTCGAGGTTTCCGTGGCTCTATTACCAGATCCTCGGCGGCACCCATGGCGTCTAAGTTAAATGAAGGTCAACGACAAAGCAGAACCCGGTCGATGATTTAGGGTTAAAAGTTTTAGAACGGCATCCATGACAGTGTTCCGTGCCAAAATCTATCACATGAAATCAGCATACAGTGCGAAAATTACGTGCGCTTAAATCCTTACGGCTGCATAGGTGGTGGACTGGTGGGAGCTACAGTACAGTCCAGTACAGTACAGACTGTACACCGCGAATCGTTATTAGCGTTATGAACTCTATATCGGCACCCCAAAATTTTGACATTAATACCTTAAATAGAATAAACTACACTATTTAAGTACGTGGACCATAATCTGCCACATCTCCTGGCGAGATGCAGGGTCCCTATATATCGCTCCGAGCCCAACAAATTCCTTATCGGCGATAGGTGGCAGAGGTCGCAAAAGTCAATTTTAGATAACCGAAACCGACCGTTTTTTTTTTTCAAAATCTGAGTACCCGACGCCCGACCGGGTTATGTCACGCTCCTAAATTGTTAACCGTTACCCGAAACGCGTTTACGAATATAAAAGTTAACCGAAACTCGATTTCTCGCGACTAACCGTACTCGCCTGTACCCGAAAAAATACAAAAATAGTGGTACATCTCCCTCATGCCTTCCCACGATACCAACAGTAGAAAGTACAAAAATGTTGGATAGCATGGACAGTACAAAACCTTCAATTTTTTTTCGTTTTTTGCTTACCCGACCGTAACCGATTTTTTTTTTTTCGAATCAACCGCCCGAATCCGCCCGGCCCCCCAAATTTGGCAACCGAATCCGTTCCGGATCCGACGCGGGCGGTCGGTAAACGGCCGGTTACGGTTTCGGTTAACCGTTTGCGACCTCTACCATTGACACACAACAATCGAAAATATAGCACGCTATATAATAGTATTATACAATATACTGCAGTATATTTTTCACTATATATAACATAGCATGCCACGTATGACAACCTGTTCCGTACTTTGTATAACAAGGAATGGAAGTTTAGTGTAACGAAATAAAACGTGCAACTGTACCGTATGAACTGTACAATTATTATCGATAGTTATCGAACAAGTGTTATCGCGACAAAAAATCGATAATATTGAAATTATCGCGATAACACTGACGATATATCGTGCCAATACATCGATTATCAGTCGGCCTGAAAAAGGGACATATTGGTTATCGACAAGTGGTTACCGATACACAACACTAGCAAAACACACGAAGAATGTACAATGTGTCCTCCTAGAGCATGAGACTATGCCACACCAAATAACATATTTACAAATAACATTCTTACAATACTAGGTTGCCCGACTCAGGAACTATTACCATCATTTGTCACTATGCTCTTTCGAATAAGAGATAAAACATGGGAACACGGAAAGGCAGTGGAAAAACGTTGGCAATAAGTTGACATGAGACGGAGAGAAGGGTTAGAAGGTCCTTTTAACAACGAAAGATTAACACATACAATCACGTAATAGGTTGTCAAAAGACGAGTCTAACGTATTGAAAGTCTCCAAAGTAAAACATATGAAGTTGTCAGTCGGGCTCTGGTGCGCGTAGTCACGTTTTTTAAATGTTATTACATTAAATGCTACAATGTTGTATATAATGATATGTTTTAACAAACATGGGCTCCCATACAATTTGTGAAAACTACATCGGTGGGTGTCCATGGGACACTTCGCGCTTTGCTATGTCCTTTTCGTTGCTTACCATTGTAGTTATTGCATCTTGAACCATTCCGTGTGTTTTTATCCGCTCCCCAATTTGCGAGCAACAAAGTAAATGGAGGCCTTGGTATTTATTCCTATAAATTTCAACATTTCCAATATTTCAACAAATTTAAGAGGTTGTGATAGGCTAAAGTTTCTATTGGTGTGGAGTTTGCAGGCTGGGGAAAATCACAAAAGTTTCCTACTTTCTTTTGCCGCTTTGTTTTTGAACGAGTAATAACTTTTTCGATCCAGTCTTTCCTTGTACCCCCCATAGTGTTATCTAGAGGTGCATAAAAAAAATATGTTGGAAAAATTGTACACTTCTTTGATGTTTTGGAAGTGCATAATTTTCTTACAATTTTTTTTTCATGGGTGTCCACAAAGCAATTTGGATTCCTCTCCTGTACTATTTCCAGGGATTTGTACCACCGTAAGGTCCACCCTTTTAGACTCAAATTCAGTTCAATATTTAATTTTGATTCGTTAGAGATCCGATATTTTAATCACTAATATTTCTAAGATTCGAAATCTCGTCAACAATGTTTTTCCCAAAAATATAAACCGTGGAAACTCCGATAACAAATCATGTTCATTTAACCTTCATTAAAACACAATGTTGTATTTTAAGTCAATTTAACTCTGTGGTACTCACTAAAGAAGCCCAACTTGCAGGTTGTGACTTAGCATGTGACGTTGCATAAGAAGTTGTAAGTCATCTTATTTAACATAAATTCTACGGGGTAAATGAGGAGACAATAGTCCTTGTCACATCTGAACAGACTTACCTGGCCCAATAACTTTGTTTAATTTTCCACTCACCATATTCATGCATCTAAGTTGTGCAATTTGTTCTGATATGTGCAACCAATAGTATCAAATACTTCAGTGCAAACAGTGATTTTCAAACTACCAGTTTCGTGCTTTGGAGTTCTTATAGATTATACTAAAACTGTTGTTGCACCTGGTGAAAACGTGTTTGTTTTAGTTACACCTAACTCGTCATGTTTTATTATTTTTATGTTTTGTTATTGTTTTCTTTTTCGGAAGATCGTTCACATTAACGTAGAGTATAAATTATAAGATCACAAAACCTTTTGTTAAAAATACTAGAAAATGTTAGTACAATAAAGGTGGATTTCATGTATTTAAATATACTCGTCACTCGTTGGAAATAGATGACCAACATACTATATATATGCTCCACTCACTAGCATTTGGCAACTTTAATCAACCATATGGATTCAATTGGACATTCAATCACGACATATGAGCGTGCCCGTTATGCCATTTGCATACAAGTTAAAATGCACGGACAAGCACCACCAGATAAGAATGGTTATAATATATTTATTTACTTAGCCAACGTTTTAAATTCGATCTACTGGCCAAAGCAGGATCCATTTCTGTCTCTTTCTGCTTAACATTTCCATTCAGGCTTCATAACACTCACCAGTCACCTCATTGTGTACACGTGTGTTGCATTCAATCTCTAGTTTATATTTTCTCTAATACCTTAAATTGACCTAATACTAGATGAAGTCGAGTTACATTATACGAGCCAATAAATCTTGAACCTTTCAGGAAAAATATGGCTCATGCCAATCGGTAAAATTATGTAATTGCATGTATTCCACATGCAAATGAATAATTTGATACCGTTAACACTCTCATTTTTTCTTCACATGGTTTCATGTACTTGCAGTTGTTAAACACGGAAAGCATACAACAATTGAACATGGATGGATGTACTTTTTGAAACTCCATATTAAGCCTAGAAAAGCTATCACAATTTGAAGATTTGAACATAATTTTTACATTGATAAATAAATATTGCAAATTTTATCGTTAGTCATGTCAATATGACGAAACCTAACGCGCTATGTTACGATAAAACTTAGCATAAAAGTTAAAAGTTTGATTTCAACATTGGTGGATATTTGGATGAAGGTAAAATTTAGACCAAATCAAATTTTTTTAACATTTTTTAAAACTATCTATTTTGACAAAAGGTTATATAACTTTGAGACCTCCATTGGTCCTCAGAGTAGGCAACTCTCAAGAAGCTTATCTAGTTAGTGTCGACTCCAAGTTGATACAAACCCAAATGATTGACCCCTTGACAATCAGAACCCCAATACAATTTCACCCCTGTGAAATAAGATTTTTTGTGTGCTCAGTTCCACCACATAATGCAAAGTTAGTATATGAGTTTTGGACACATTCACCCACTTTGACTTTCCCTTATAAATGCAGCCACCTTGGCAAGCAAAAACTCTAACCGATTACACCCCTCTTTAGCCTGGACTCCCTTAAGTCCGCAGCAAAAAGAATCACTGAATTTGGTCAACCGAGTGAGTTGTAATTAAATGGCAAAGTTTGCCTATTTATAAAGGTGCTCTATGGGAGAAAAACAGCTACATACCAAAATTATTCTAAGTCCTAAATCCCCTCTCTAAGCCCCATAGTAATAAGGTACGGACCGATCGTAAGACTGTACCGTACAATAAAGTACATGTATCGACCTACTTCCTGTACGGTCCATGTACGACATCGCCATGATGTGACATTTGTCACATCCAAAATTGTCATCTCGCGTTCGCAGATCGCGCGATCCTCTCAGATCATGCCACGTGTCATCCGAAGTGGCGGTGCGCAAAAACGCCAAGTCGCCCACTCCGGAATCTCGGCTCGCACCACGGCCGTTCGATGAAGACCGACATTTAAAATTGGTCGTCTAAATAATTGCGCGGTATTTGTTTCACGTTTGAAACGAATGCGCGATATCCGTTTCGAGATAATCCGTAGTCCGTACAATATAAACTGTATCTATGTCTTACTATCCCGTTAAATGAATTAGTCTAAATGTTTGAATTTTTATATTTATCGTATTCTATTTCTAACGTTGGTCCTAATACAACCTGTCTCTCTCTTTGTGCAGCATAGGCAGCCATGCCTTTAGCTTCCTCTCCAACCTTCAGTGACTGCGACAAGTGTGGGGGTTTGGAGATTGGTGGGAAAGGCAGGCTGCCTTTGCTGACTTCCTCTTTTTGATTTTCCTTTATTCAAACCTAGAAAATGCATACATCTCAACAGGTTCAACTAGTGCCCCCCCATAAAAAATACTGTTGATTGTCGAAAGAAACTTTAAAATAGTTAAAAAAAGTTATACATTTTTATTTTTACTCGTGTTGTGTACGTGTAAAAAGGACAATGTAGTACACAGCACGCCACAATGCACAGCGAAAATCACCAAGGATCTTCCCGTAGCAACACTAGGAGCACACAGCACTGGCAGACAAGGTTGCGCTTTATTACTTGGAAGAGAGTACAAGGTTGCGCTTGCTGCGTAGGTCTACTTCCCGTCCTCTATTTACAAGCCTACCTGACTATTTAAACAAGCTAGCTGCTAGTCAACCTAGTACGATACAACAGTACACGTGGACCTTCCCGGTCAACCTAGATCTATCCAACATTCTTCAAGAACTATACCGCTCATTTTACATTCTGCGGCGTTGCTATGCTGCGCTGCTATGTTGTGGCGCTTCTAAGTTGCTACGCCGCTAAGTTGCTATGCTGCTACGCTGCGTTGGTCTGGAATCGCAGCTGCGTTGTTCTGGAACCGCAACTATAGCAGCCTAGCCCTAGCCACTAAGTACCCGATGTTGATATTTGAGTATTTTCTAGGTATGTATTAGGATAGAAAAAGAGCTGAGGTGGTCTGCCTCTAACTCCCCTATCCAAGCCCCCACACTTGTTGTAGTCACTGAAGGCTGGATAGGGAGCTTGAGCCATGGCTGCCTAGGCTCTCTAGAGAAGACATGGGGTGAATTAGGTAGACTTACCAAAAGTTAGTTGACGGACCTAGGAATTGAACCTGGTACCTGCCGTCCGTCAATCTGCATTAGCCGTTAGCTCTAGCCGTTAAGTCTAGGAATGATATTACGATATATAAATATATAAATCTTTATATGTAGATAAATCTGTTTAACGGCTTATAGATACTTTGTACATAGATACAGTTTGATTTAGTACGAAGTACGGTATGTGGACAGAACGGATACCGCGCATTTGTTTCGATAGCGAAACATTGTTTCGATAGCGACCATTATCGCAGCTGCTAATCCGGAATGAACTTTTGGCGGCTTTGAGACATTGCTGCAAGCAATGTCACGTGGCGCCACATCATTGGAAGCCTGAAAAGATGGGAGGAGGAACCATGGCTCCCAGGCTGACAGGCGTCAACCAGAAGGCCATGTCGTGCAATGGCCGTACAAGAAGTACACCGGCCACTGTACCTTCTTGTACTGTACATCATTGTCATTGGTCTAGGGTTCAGTAGAAGGTAGCTGTGAATAGGGGTTTAGGGACTTAGAAGTTTTTGAGGCGCCTCTCTCCAGATGACCTTTTGTATTTATAGGCCACCATTGGCCAACCATAACTTACTGCTCAGAGGAGCAAACTCAGTGATTCATTTTGCGTTCGGCTCAGCGGAGTTGAGTCCTCACAGGGGTAAGGCTGGTCAGAATACTTGCGTGCTAGGTTGGCACTTATTCATTGGGAAAGTTTAAGGTGCACACATTATCCTAGAGGCTTTATATAGGCTGTTTATTTTGTGGGTCAATGGAGACCACAGAATTGCAGATTTCAGCATTGGTGGATATTTGGATGAAGGTAAAATTTGGACCGAATCAAAATTTTATAACATTTGTTAAAACTATCCATTTTGACTAGCGTCCGTACTAGCAGCCGCTAACACCACCATCGCTGATAGCGCGCACGGAAACGCCGACAACCGGTAGAAAATACAGATTTGTTGCATAGTTCAAAAGTAGGTGAAAGTAGGGCAGTAGGCCCTAGTTGTTCAATACGCTCGATTTTTTCCTTTTTTCCTGTTTCTACGTATTGTACGTGACTTTTCAAAAAATCGCAAAAAAACGTATAATTAAACTGAAACTGGAAATTTACGGAAACCTATAAAAAAATTACGGTAACACTATGATAATTTACGGAAACTGTACGGATTTTGACGAAAAGATCGATGCACGTATCGGTACTTTCTGTTCTGTAAATTGATCAGAATGTACACAGAAATGTATGGAAATTTATCGTCACGTCTACGGACATTTCCAAAAAGAGACGTTGCGACGTCACACTATTTGAGGGCAGTAAGTTCAAAATGTGTACGGGCGTCTTCTTAAATTTTCGAAAAGAAGCGGCCATAAATACATCAACAGTTGAAAGCGAAAATTCAAGGAAGTCGCCATTACCGACGCTCTCGGAGAGGTAGAGAGAGAAGGCCATGGCTGCCTGTCCGTGAACGACAGACAATTTTATTCTGACAAAAAATGTCTGTGAACGATATACAATTTTATTCTGACAAAAAATAAATGAGCGTTTTGCAGGAGTGAACCTGGGCCCACGTATGTAGGTAGATTCTGCTCATTTGATTGACCGTAACCTGTTGATGTAGATATTGTAACGTATACTTAAGGTGTGATAATTGTTTCAATACATGTTATTTTTTACCGCTCATTTGACGGAATGCGAGCAAACTGCGGTACATGTTCAATTCAAATTTTTTAACATGTACGGATTTGTACGGAAAAAAAATCATTAACGTTTTTTACGATTTTTTCAAATCGACCTCTCCAGTTTCTACGTATTGTACGCGCGTTCGAATCGTGCGTAAAATGCATTTTGAACAACTATGCAGTAGGCCCATACAATATGCCTATTGTATGCAAAACATACAATATGACCTTAAGACCCATATTGTATTCGGACATATTTGGACAAATTAAAACATTCGGACCAAAAATTGGACCAATTAAAACATTCACACCAAAATTTTTTAAATACACCGTCAGATTCGGACGATCGGACGGTCGCTGATCAAAGGTGCGATCTAAGAAGATCACATGAAAACCCCATAACACAACTTACGATAAAGGCGTCGACCAAAGGCATACCAAAAAAACGCCTAATTTTGAACTATGATTTGTTGATATGGTCGACCGCGTGACATGGCGCCGGTATCAATGTTTTCACTTCAGCTCTCACGGGCCGTTTGCATGCGAGCCTAGCCTCCCTTTCTGTTTTTCTGTGTGCCGTTTCTGTAGCCGTTGGATGCCCAACAAAAACGTCCGTGCCGCTCAGTGTACGGACAAATACGACTGACAGCTCACTGCCGCGCTAGAATCAACACCATTTGTCAACAAACTATCCAACACGTGTGACTATCGGCCCGTGGAGCACTTCGAGATTTCATTGTGTCCGTTGTCATGTCTTACTCCTCGCGCCTCTTACGGTGCCTTGTCTGTACTCAAACGGCAAACTCAATAAACGGACAGCCGTGGATCTTCAAATCGAACGGTCGGATCCTGAAAACCTGCGCGGCTTGGTGAAGAACTTTAAGACACTCTCAACCGTGGATCACGAAAACAACGGCTAGATCCTGAATTACCGCGCGCGGTTCTTCCGCCCGTTCGCAAGTAGACGCTGTGCTTTGTTGTCGCTGGACACATTGCCGTACGACTTCCTCATTTGATGTATGTGATGCATGGATCCATGACATGCACCAAATCTTTCCTATGACTCAAATTGCAGTGCCATTCTCTCATCCTATATCTTCTTTGTTATTCAATCCATTCCCGTTCTCTTCCTGAGATTGCCTGTTCTCACTCTCGCGAAATCCTTAGTCCGCTTTTCGTTCATTCTTACAGGTTTGTTTCTCTCTCTCTCCTTCTCCCTCTCCCTCTCCCTCGCTCTTTCTCATTTTTCGTTTCCTAGATACAACAATTTTATCTTTAATGGTTATTAAGTTATGGTTTTCTCTGTTGTTCATTTGTTTTTCTGTTTTTATTACTTTTTAATTTTCTCATACAAGGAAAGACCATTTTCCTGCCATTGTGTTCTTGAAGGACGTATTTTCTTCTTCATACTAGCCAGTTTTGCAGCTACTTTTGTATTCATTTTTACGAATGTGACTGTTACAAAACAAAACTTATCACATAAACCTTAGTTTTTTCTTTTTTATCCTCTTGCGGAGGGAAGAAACCTTTTGTCTCCTTCTGTAGTCATTTTCTTGCTGCTTGTCTGCATTTCGGTTTCCGGAGCTTGAAAATGTGTAACATAAAGATATTTTTTTTAGACGGACTTTCCATGACTTACTTTCATTGTCTACACGTGTCAGTTTGTCTTTTGTGCCAAAATTCGGTCAATCTGGCTCACAACTTGCCAGTTGTCCTCTGAATTTCATACAAAGCCTTTGTGTAATTTTTAGATTCTTTAGGACAGCTGCGAAAGTGAGTAGTGCTACTTGTTTTTTAATTTCCTGTAAATACTATAACGTTTTGCATGAATAACACATAGTTTTAATTCGGAATTTTGTTTTCTTTGTTCGTTTCTGTCTGTATTTTTTGAGCAACAGGCGAAGGCAGCTGCAATTTTGGACGAAAACAAACCGATGGAAAACAAAATGGCAACCAAAGGTTAGTTGAAATTATATATTTTGTAGTTGGAATTACACAGTTTTTAGTTAAGGTTCAACAGTTCTTAGTTGAAATCGTACATTTTTTAGTTTAGGTGATATTGTACAAAGTACAGCTGGCACAAAGAGTTATTTGACAACTAAGTAAACAACATGGCATAAATGTTTAAACGTTTTATAAAAATAAGCTCAAAATAAAACTCAAAATACAGCTGTAAAAAGTGAAACTTAAACGCGTCCTTTTACAGCAATACATTTTTCTTTCTGTCTCCACAGCTATTCATTTAATTTCCAGTCGGCATTTCTGTATCCTATGTTTGTACTCTGTCCTGTTCTGATTGTTCTGTTCCGCTCCTCTGTACTTGTTTCATTTTTTTTTTTGGAAGTTACTCGTGCCACGAGCCATGCTCAGAAAAATCGTCGAAAGATCGTTGATGTCTGACATCTGGCTGGTGCTATGTCTAAAGGATGCACTGTGAAGGCAAAAACCAACAGTAAGTTTCTTTTTTCATTTTCATTTTGCATCTAGCCGTTAACACGTACAAGTATATTGACAATTATACTGGAAAGTGTATTAGTGTCGTACATACACATGTTAACGCTTAGGTAAAAACAGTATTTGCTCCATTTAGTGTTGGAACCCTATCACCTATTGAGGTGCCCTGATAAATTTCTAATACTAAAATAGATGTCTCCAAAATAAATCATGTCCCTATTTTCCAGGCTTGTGGGCAGCTCTTAAATAAGATTTTTGCGTCTACAATAAATGAAGTGTCTATTTTTCCAAGCAGGTGCTCCGGCTCTTTATTTGGGTATTAGCAAGACCACTCGTCCAGCCGATGTGCGACTGGCGCTTATGTCTTCATCTCAACCAAAGGTTAGGACGCTTTTCATTACACTTTTTATCGTTATTAGTGTTAAAAACACTAATTTGGTTGCAACTTTTTTGGCAAAAAATCTAAATTATCGTTATCATAAATTATTGTTGATAACGTCTATTGAAGGAAGTGGACTACAGTTCGACACGTCACCCTATACGAAATTAGTAATATTGATGCTAATTTCGCTTTAGTACTGATACTTATTTTGAAATCTGGTTTAGCATAGAACAGTGAGTGTGGAATTCACCAAATCTGGTAAATTAAGATAATACTAAAACTAACTTGAATTGGCGACTGATAACACGGATAAAATTAGTATTCTTAACCACAGGTTGAATTAGTGAACTATATTAGTCGAGGGAGAACTTTGCTCAAATTAGTCCCATATCTTGTATGCTCCCAACTTAATCGACTGTTTAGTAATTACAATTAACGTATCAATCTACTACATGATTTATGTGTGTGGTGAGAAGATGGTTTTCACGAGTCTAAAAATTTGCCTCGAAAATGATAATATGACAAGGGACAAAAAGCGTAAATTATTAAGATATTTTATAATTTTTTTCTATTATATTTTTACAGTATTTTGTATACTTTTTATAAATATATTTTTTTACATTATTTTTTTACAGTATTTTATAAATATATTTGTATATTGTATACTGTATACTGTATACTGTATATTTATATTCATATTTATGTATTTATATATTTATATTCATATTTATGTATATATATATTTGTATTCATATTTATATTATATATGTATCTTTATATTTATATATATATTTATATTTAGTTTTATATTTATTTATATATTTATATTTATATATTATGTATGTTTATGTTTATGTATTTATATTTATATTTATGTTAATATTTTTATATTTATTTATATATTTATATTTATAAATATATGTTTATTTATTTATATATAAACATATAATTATATAAATATATAAATACATTAATATATAAATATATAAATATATAAATATAAATATAAATATAAATATAAATATAAATATAAATATAAATATAAATATATAAATAAATAGATAAATGAAAAAATATAGAAATATAGAAATATATAAATTTGAATATATAAATATAATCATAAATATATAGACATATATATACATATTATAAATATCAAAATATATATATAAAAAAAATATATATATATAAATATATAAATATATAAATATAAATATATAAATATAATCATAAATATATATATATATATATATATATATATATATATATATATATATATATATATATATATATATATATATATATATATATATATATATATATATATATATATATATATATATATATATATATATATATATATAAATATATATATATTTATATTTATATTTATATATTTATGTATTTATATATTTATTTATTTATGTTCATATTTATATTTATGTTTATTTTATATGCATGTTTATATATATATATATATATATATATTTATTATGTTTTTATGTATTGTATTATATATTTTTACATTATTTATTTTTATATTTGTTTTTTTTATATTATATTATATTTTACATTTAATATATTTTATCATATTACATATTTTATTATATTATATATTCACATATTTTATATTCATATATTCATATGTTCATATATTTATATATATGTATTCATGTATTTATATATATGAGCATACTTACATACATATATACTTATATATATATATATATATATATATATATATATATATATATATATATATATATATATATATATATATATATATATATATATATACATATTTATATTTATATGTTTATATTTTTATATGAATATTTATATGTTATTCATTTATATTTATATTTATATCTATATTTTTATTTATATTTAAATCTATATTTATATTTTTATATTTTTATATGAATATTTATATGTTATTCATTTATATTTATATTTATATCTATATTTTTATTTATATTTAAATCTATATTTATATTTTTAGTATCTAAAATTCGATAATTATCGGTCTTGCCCATGAAAATCCATATCTAAAATTCGATATCGGTCTTGCCTATGAAAATCTAAATCTAAAATTTGATAATTATGGGAGTTGCCCATGAAAATCCACATCTAAAATTCGATGTCGGTCTTTAATCGAATTTTAGATATGCATTTTCATGGGCAAGACTGATAATTATCGAATTTTATGACTAGATAAATCATTGTGGCATCTACTCGACTTTTAAGCACTTGAGAAGCGACTGGTTGTAGTATGTATAAGACCATAATGTCAACAAATGGACTTACATGGGCGCTTCGTGTTTGCGTACTTTTTTTTTTCTTTTTTTTTTTTTTTTTGTACTTGTTTGTTGATTGATTTTTCTTATGTTTCTGCGTGAAAACTGGGGAACCGTAGATTAATATATAAGACGGTAATTTTGAATACTGATTCTGGTTCTATTACTTCTGTTTGTCAGTCTGTTAATCTTTTAGCTTGAAAAGGCCAGTTTGTTTTTGGTTGTTTTATTTTGTTTTTTGGTTGTTTTATTTTTCCGCTGGTTTTTTCCAAACAGGGACGAGGTCAAAGAACATGGGTTGGAGAAGCTCGTGACAGTGACGGTCCGTGATATTCAGGGAGAGGGTTTTCTGGTGGAGATGGAGGGACGGGCAGGTGCATTTTTTTTAGTTCTGCCCGGACCCTGGATGGCGGATCCTTCAGCTGCCCGATCTCTACGTCCCCAAGGTCCCTTTTATCTTTTCCCCCTTGCATTAAAAAATTACAAAAAAACATGTCAAGCTCTTCGAGTAAACGGTTCACCGATACATTTTTTGGCTTAACCCTTTTTTTATCCTTTTTGTGCTATTTCCTTTTTCTTTCAAATGTTTAGTTATTGCGGATTTTTTCCAGGTATTTGCCGTATATGTATTTTTGGGGAGTTGTTAAATTGTGTGCCCATGTTTTCTTTTTGAATAAGGAAAGGATTAGAAAACCGAATTGTTTTTTGTGACGGATCAGGTTCCTCTTACGGACCATGTTATGGTTTCCGTAATGACTCCAGTTTTTGATCTGTTAAGAATACTGTTTTTGTTTCACTAGATTTTGCAACTTCAAAAAAGTCTAAAAACTAAACAAAAAAAAAACCTCCCCTAAGCTTCCTAGTGGAAACACCTGAGAAACCCTCGAAAATTCCGCTGGAAAATCCTAAATCCTTCAAACTGAAATACCTGAAAACTGTAAAAAAAAATCTTAAAAGAAAATGCTTACAAACCCTGGGAAAATCAGTAAAATCTTGGATACAACTTGAATTTTTTATAAAATATAGTCGATGTTGACTGCCCATCCTTGCTACAGTGCCCATCGTTTTTAGAGTAAACTCTTTTTCGGGCAGTCGAAGTACTTTTTTTCATCACACAGGTTTCCGATGTCCAATGGTGACATCACGATCGTGACATCACGATTGAGGGGGAAGGCCGTCAACTTTCGATTGCTTGCCTCAGAGAGAAAATCCAGCTGTAGATCACAGAGTACTTTGACTCCATTGATTGCCCTGAAAATGTTTAACTCTAATAACAATGGTTGGTGTAGTGCAAAACACTTATCGGGCACTTATTTATCGGGTACGTTTTTCTCGTCACAGAGTTTTCCGATTTTTAATCTTTACATCTCGATTTAAAGGTAGAACTGTTACTTTTTGATCACCTTCTTAAAAAATGAAACCCAATGGTTGAATATAAAGCTGAATACGCTCTAGTACCCAAAAATGTTTACATCAATAGCGATTGGCAGTGTAGTTCCTTGAAACTTTAAAAATCTTATACGGAGTACTTGGGACTTTTTTACCCTAAAATTCTGACCCAAATACTTAAGACCATACCCACAAAAAACTATATGGTTGACAGATATTTGCGAAATTTTTGTTCGACAATATGAAATTTGAGTAGAACAATTATTTACAAATTTGGGAGATGAGGATCCGACGGAGTTTGGAAAACCTCCTTCCCCAAAACGTTTTTGTGAAAGCCGAGAAGGCAAGTTTGAGCCAAAGAAATCGACAAAAGAGTCGGTTAATGAAGAGGAAATGGAAATTGAGGTTGATGTTTCTTCTGAGGTTCAGTCAAATTATCAAATTCAATCAACGAAGGAGGATATCAAACCAATTCCTTCGACGGAAACAAGTGGGAGTTTAGTGGAGGAGGAAGAGAAACTTGGGGAAATGGAAAGGGAAAAGGGAAAAGGGAAAAGGGAAAATGAAAGGTTAAGGAAAGAGAGGAAGGGAAAGAAACTAGAAGAGTACAAGTAGTAGCCAGGCCTTATTCTATAACTAAAGGACATACATGGCATCTTTCATTTGCCTGGAAGTCTGTTTATTTTTTTGCTTTTAGGAAGTCAATCAAATGCTTATCTTTTCTGAAAATGGTAAGTGCTTTTGGCAGTCTGTTTATTTTTTTGCTTTTAGGAAGTCAATCAAATGCTTATCTTTTCTGAAAATGGTATGTGCTTTTGGCAGCTGGTGCATTTTCTTTATTGAAAGGGAAATATTTGGAGGGATGTTTTTCATGAGGTCTTTTGACTTGAGGTTGTTCTTTTCCTACCGGGCACAAAACTGTAGAGCGAATCACTCATACCCTTTTTAATCATTACCAGTAGTTTGGTGCCGTAAGAAAAAAAGAGGTTGTATTAAGTCTCTTAACAATGATCAATTCCGATACCGAAGTAGAAGTGGTAGAGTATACCTCAATTGGACCCGTTCCCCAATACAAATATTTCGAATAGTCGGTGGTAGTAGTAGGAGGAGGAGAAGACGGTTTTGAACTGAACCAGATTTTCGAGAAAAAGGGCAAAAACTAAAAGGGTACCATTGATCTGAATAATCATAGGGAAATTAAAATCTCTTTAAATAGGTGCGTCAATTTGACTTTCTGCAGAAAATTGCGAACGTTCCAATACAGTCTTTGACATAATCTTCAATCATTTGTGAAATCACCAGTATTTTATGAAATCGCGGAATCTTTTACAAAATTTACTACTCTTTTTCAAAATTATTCATCTTGTACGGAATCATTTAATATTTTACAAAATAGCCAATTTTGTACAAAGTTTCCAATCTTTTTACGGAACTGTAAATACGTCGAACCAATGCAATGTAATGTAACATGATGTGATGCGATGAAAATTCATATATTTTGGAATATCGTTGTTGTATTATACCTTACAGTACCACTCAGAGCTTAAAATATGTATCCGGTGATAAACCGACCTGAAGCAATTATAGGAAAGAGTCTTTATTGCAAAAATTGCGATGGTAAAACCATCTGTGTACAAAAGAATCTGTGACCAGTAAAACCCAAAATGATGTACTTTTAGTTATTATGTGAATACGTCCTCAATAATCATCCCAACCCAGACCTTAACGCACACAAACTATGAGGCAGAAGCGCTTTACGAGAAATATCCGGACCTCAATCTATGCCACGCGTTTAATGCTCATAAAGTTGTGATACTGTGATTGTACCCATGCCCTCAATGCAGATCTCGGTCCTAACACCTGAAAGATCTGGAAGAAACAAGCAAGAGCGTCAACCCCAGTTTCCCCTACGGACAACGGACAACGTGAAATTGAAGTGTTTAGGTTTCCAGTTAAAAGTGTCAGAAATCCTTACTAGTTCAGGTTCGTCATAAACAGTCGGCTGCATGATCAAACAAATGGAGTCTCCATTCGGGTGTAGCTCACCCGCACGCCACAATTTGACGTCAGCATACGTCAAGCCGTGGTCCGTCATCCTGACGTCAAATGACACGTCATGTAACGTCCGTCGCATATTCCCCGAAAAAGAATCAAGCAGGAAATTCAAGCATTCAACGCTACACCGCGAATCGTAATTAGAGTAAATTACTCTAATTCGGTCGCTCGAAATTTCGACTCTATCACATGAAATAGAGTAAATAATTCTAATTTTTTCATTATTCTATTTAAGGTAAAGTTTAATTAGCGTTTTTAATTCTAATATAGGTTCGTTTTAAATAGTGTGGAGAACGGACGACCTCCGATCGTGAAAAATTGTACTTCATAAAGTAAAAAAGTACAAATAATGATTTAATACAGGCCGTTATCATGTACATGCGTTTTAACAAACCGCGTAGTGCGAACGTCATAGTGACGATAAACTGTACGTTTTGCCAAATTCTGTACGAATACCTTATTTACAATAGAGGATATTAGCGTGCCAAATTAGAGTACTTAAATAAATTAGAGTAAACTTCATAGTTGAAACAGTTGTATCACACAAATTAGCGTTCATTACTCTAATTTGTTTTTTTAGTTTTTGTACTCTAATTTTTTCATTACTCTAATTACGATTCGCGGTGTACTGTACTGTAGTTCGAGGCGGCCGACAGCTCGTTTTCTGCGATTGCGTGTCACCTTATCTAACCGTTGGATTCGTTAAATGTTTGTCCTAATCTTTTTTTCCGAAACTGATTGGACAATTCATATATAATATGCGGTCTTCCAAAAAACCCATACGATATGCACACGCCAAACCCTATGCATACTTTTTAAATATGGGGTCGTGGACTCGTGGGGGTATTTCAATATGCCACAACAATTGGGACGACTATATGAGTATATGGGGCTTTTCGGAAGCGTATTATACTCGGAAAAACCCCTAGTTGTTCAATACGCGCGGTTTTTTACTTTTTTCGGGTTTCTACGTATTGTACGTGACTTTTCAAAAAATCGCAAAAAAACGTCTACTGTAAACTGAAAGTGAAATTTACGGAAAGACAAATAGACAAATTACGGTAACTGTACGAATATTTACGGGAACTGACGGAAATTGACGAAAAGATTCGATGCACGTATCAGTACTTTGTGTTCAGTAAACTGATCAGAATGTACACAGAAATGTACGGAAATTTATCGTCACGTCTACGGACATTTCCAAAAAGAGACTTTGCGGCGTCACACTATTTGAGCGCCGTAAGTTCAAAATGTGTATGGTCGTCTTCTTTAAATTTTCAAAAAGAAGCCGCCATAAATACTTCAACAGTTGAATGCGAAAATTCAAGGAAGACGCCATTACCGACGCCACGGCAGTAGTTATACAATTTTATTCTGACAAAAATAAGCGTTTCGTAGGAATTATACCTGGGCCTACATGTGCCCCTTGCACCTGCTGAAAGAATTGATCGTAACCAATTATATAGATGTTCCGATGACCGCATGAGGTGTGATAATTATTTAAATATATGTTGTTTTATACCGCTCATTTGACGGAAAGCGTACAAACTGCGGTACATGTTCAATTCAATTTTTTTAACATGTACGAATTTGTACGGAAAAAAAATTCATTAACGTTTTTTACGATTTTTTCAAATCGACCTCTCCAGTTTCTACGTATTGTACGCGCGTTCGAATCGTGCGTAGAATACGTTTTGAACAACTATGGAAAAACCCATAGTTGTTCACGGCGATTAGTGCGAACGTACCGTACGCGACGAATTATACGTAACAAACGCATTGAACCTTTTGATCAAATCGCAAAAAATCGTTAATGAATTTCCTTCCGTACTATTCCGTACATAGAAAAACAAAAAACTATTACATATAACGCAGTTTGCAAGTTTTTCCCGTTAAATGAGCGGTAAAACAGTAAACTCTTTATATTGTTATCACACTCTTCGCTAGTGTCGGTAATTTTTCACCAACTGGTAGCCCAGTCGTTCACCTTAGGGTACGCTACGCACTTGACGTACCCGGGTTCGAATGTCACGAATGTAAAATTTTATGAAATTTCGTCTGTCCGAGCCTATCTGACTGACAGACATGGCCGCCTTCTGACAGACAGACATGGCCGCCTTCTGTCTGCCTTCTTTCTCTATCTCGCAGACAGCGCATTACTCCAAAAAAAAAAAATACAGACCAAGAACAAATGACATTTTCACATTCAGCACTTGCACGACATAGAAAAACAAGATATTTAAAAAAGATCAATCACATTAATAAAAAAAAAATACATCATTTTCGTCTATCTCTATGGGGAAGCGGCTTCCTCGCGGTTTCGTTTTCAATGTTCCATGGCGTCTTCTTTCAAAAAAAATTGAAGAAGACGCCCGTACAAATTTCAAACTGAACGCGCGAAATTATTGTGACGTTCAACGTCTCTTTTCGAAAATGTCCGTACATTTTCGATTATATAACGTACAACTTCCGTGGTATTCCTGTTCAGTTCCGTAAAAAAATGTACAGTTACAGTAATTTGTTTACAGGTTTACGTAAATTTTCAGTTGCAGTTTACAGTACACGTTTTTTTGCGATTTTTCAAAAGTCACGAATTATACGTTTCAATCGGAAAAAAGGAAAAAATAGCGCGATTTGAACAACTATGCTTTGAAGGTAACGGTAAGTTTTAAAGGAAGGTACAGTATGGGACTCATTGATGACACGCGGCAGATTTATAGTTGTCATAGTGGAGACAGCCCGCGATCATAATCACATTTCGTTGATCTTTTTGTACTACAAGATCCAAAAAAATGTTTTGTAGGAGGGAGCACGTCGCGATAAAACGCTAGTGCGTGGCGGTAGAAAACAAAATTTTCGGTTAAACCAAGTGAACAAACAACATAGGAAGCCCCCCTAAGACCGTGAACGCCTGTATGATGAGAGTGCCTTTCCAGCGAGTTGAAACCTGGAGGTTCCGGAGTTCAAATCTTGTCGACGTCAAATTTCCAGCTTGACAGCTGGTTAAACGAACTCGGCGGCGCAAAATTTCCAGACGTTTGTACTCTCTGCTGAAAATTACTGTAGTTTTTTTTCTAAACTCGCTGTGCCGCTAATTGTTTTCGGTTCAATTGCATGGAAGTACGGTATCAAAGGTACCTTCACTTCTTTAAGCTTTTGTTCTCATTGATGCAAATTCTTCAACCAACAATTAATTGGTCGCATAAAATTCTGTTGCGATGGCATTGGCTTCAACATTCCCAACCATTGCAATCATAAGGTTTTACTTTTTAGGGTTTAAGGTTTTTTAGCGTTTTTTTGGGTTATTTAGGGTTTTTTTAAGTTTCTAGTTTTGACCTGATGGAACGTCAGCGCGTGACAAAACTGTCTTGATGGAACATCACCCTAGAGTTCGTACAATTCTTAATGGTAAAAATTTGTGCGGGAAATTTCGTGCAGCTGTGGGAACTCTTCGCACGGAAAATTTTAATCGCGGACGCCGGGCTCCGCATGAAATTATTGCACGTTTTAAACCAGAGGATCAAACGTTTTAATTTTGTGTCGCGACATTTTCTGTCAGTCTCCGTGGAAAGAGGAAAAACATATTTTACAGTATTGACGGTTAAACCACATAAAAAAGCTGCCGCAGTCCCAGCACTGGACCGAGAAAATAGCGTCATTAATTTTAAAGGTACTAGGTACACACTCCTAATTTGAGTTTTGACACCACATTTCTCTCCTGAAGCCACTCCTCGCTTTGTCTCACTCAGATTGTATAAATATATTGTTCACTTTCGATTTCACTCAAACATTGTCGCACTGTACTTTTTTTTGCTGTACTTTTTTGCTGTACCATATCGAAAATTCATCCAGTCGTGACCTGGAACTCTGACCGCATTATCGTACCGAATCTCGAAAGAATCTAATCCCGGGTCAACGATCTGACGGTCGTCACCATAGGATTACTACAGTACTCTCCCGCAGACGCGCACGGGCGCTGCCCCGAACCCTCCGTTTCTTTGTCGTCCAGCTGGGAGTTGTCGATAGCCCATGGAAACGTTATCCCGGCTGTCAGCAATGCCTGCGCGGCAAGTTTTTGAGCGGATTGTCAACGACAGCGAGAGTTCCATATTTATCGGATAAAATCCTGACCGTCCGATCTATGTTTGGATGATTCTCGTGCGCCGTGAGCTGTCCCGGTCAACATTTGACGTCAAGTCCGTCGTAAAACAGGTTTTCGGAATCCAGACAATTGTGACGGCCTGTGGAAAATTTTAACAGTATCGATGAGAACAGCTACAGCGCTCCTGTTAGAAATTTATGTCGTCATTAAATGATGATGATGCAAATGATGATGATTACAGCGACTATTGCACTGTTGTCCACTGAGAAAGCAATACGTGCCAAAATCCCAAGCTTTTGGGAAACGGCCTTTCCATTCAAGAGACTGGATTAATGACCGACTATTGTCTATTTTGTCTACTAGAGTCGGTCTTTTACTTCTCGACTTTGACGACAAATTTCATGAACCCTGTTTTTGCTAAATACTGAATCTAAACTTTTGAACCTAAACTTCACATTTTCGTGCGCTCCAAGAGCCTAAGAGATTATTGTAGATGCCACTTCCTCTCATAACAAATAAATCATGCATGTTTCCAGTTACTAAAGCAATTATTGCAATTATTGATGCATAATTTCAATTACTTTGAATATTAAGCGATGTTTTTTTCATTAAGACTGCATTTAGATGAATCGAGAAGATAAAGATAATTGTAGCAAATAATTAGACCGCAATTGAAAAAATACATCTATGTATGTACATTTGAATGCTGCCATCACAAGGTAGTTTTGTGGAAAACTACACCGCTCAACGTTATTAGCGTTAAAGAGTTATTAGTGTTATGCGAAATTATAATTAATAATACGAATTTAGTGCAAGGAGACGTGGCAGATTGTAGTCCACGTCCTTAAATAACTCTATTTTGTGATTTTTGGCCAAAAAAAGTCGCGACCGAATTAGTGTTATTAACACTCAGAACGATGAGCGGTGTAGTTAACTGTAAACTGCAATTTCCCAAACGGACTTGGTGAACTTTGATTTCAACTTCCAACCTTGTTGCTCATATTGCTTATCAAATCTCCGTGTCAAACCTCTTTATTATCTTCACAACAAGATCCTTCATGTTCTTGCATACATTAGAATAACATCTTCCCCATTAACAACACCCATAAGTCCCAACCACATGCTCAAACTAAACTATTGGTTTAACATTTTTGACCAAATGACAGTCCAAAATTCAGCTAACAAGTTTGAGCGACGGTTGGTTTTGCCAAGTAATTAGAAATTAGGCTCGGCCGAATCCTTCAGTATAAGAATCTCAATTAGTGTTACATGGTGGAACCAGTCAAAGACCGACAATCTAAAACAAAAAAAAGGGGAAAGAAAAAATCTGAATTGCTGCTACTGCCCCGATTCAAAACGCTTGCGGCACAACACCGGATAACACCACCGGACAACTTTGTCTTGTTGACGAAAATTGTTCCCGAGAAAGCACCTTATGTAATAAAACATTCTTGTCATCGTTAGCTCCTTATTCATCTACAAGCGACAAAAAAGCTATCGAGTCTCTACTTGCCTATGAGTCCTCTACTACTTGTCTCTACTTCCCTAGTTTAACTTAGAAAATATGTAACTAAACTTACTTCATATTTTCCCTTCAGTAGTCTTTACAGAGCTTGCCCCATCCTTTGCCTGAGATTGTTCTCTCAACCTCTCTACTAAACCCTTGGTGAGAGTAACTTTAGCCGAGAGAGGACCAGACAATTTCGGTGAAAGACGAATGGAAGTACCTGAACGTTTTATGTTGCTTTGCGGTCGATAAATCTCGTCCGACGAATCAATAGTAGGAAGAGGTTCCGTAAATCTCCCAAAATACATTTGTGTATCCAACGGTCCTGAGCTTCCAAAATAAGGAGAGGCTATTAAAGTAGGAGGACAAGCTCCTTCACACAGTGCTGCTTGCAAGTCTCGAGAATGAGAATTGAAATTTCCCTCTCGCATATCAACACTTAAGTTTAACGGTGTGCGGTGGATAGGATGAGATTGTTGCGATCGGACACGAAAACCTCTTTGTTTCCGAATCTCTAAAGCCTGGTCTTGGTAACCTTCTGGAGTAGAACGTACACATGATCGGGACGCTTCTGGTTGAGCCAAGTCTCCAGCACTACTGAGACTAAAAATGGGTGCATGTTCAGGTGCACTAGTCCCATGTGATTTAATGGCAGTTAAGGGACTCGAACCTCGAAGTGTAGCCTCTAAAAAAGTGGCAGTCAGTGAAGAAGCTCTACGGAGTCTCGCAGCTCTTCGAACACCGTTAAAACCGATGTCTCTCTCTGACGATTCGTATGAAGCCTGTAAAGGACCTGACCTCGGCCCCTGGGAAAAGCTCGAAACACCGGGCCAGTCTTGTCCAGGACTGGAAGAACCGTCGTCAGATGGGAGACTGTAATTTCTCTTAGGGCTTGTACTGGTACGTGACAGAGAAAGAGAAAATGTGGCGCTAACAGAGCCTCTTTGAGCATGTCCTGTAGAGAAAAACCTCTCTCCGCGGTCGACGACATCCTCGGATGGTCCCTTCATATCAAAACCAGTTACTGGAAGGGATTTTCTCCGAGTTATTGGCCTTGATATGCTTCGAACTCTAACTCCTGACCATGTTGAAGAAGACGATGATTGGGCTGCATCGGTATGAGAAGGGCGTATAGCATTGACTACCAATTTCCAAAGTTGTGCCATTTTAATGCCTGCTTTAAGCCCTGTTAACTTCGACGACTCTTTTCCGGAGCCTTCCTTCTCCTCTTTTCTGTCACTTGTACTCACCCGTGAAACATTTTTCCCTGACAATTTCCCCGAAACATCTAAAACATCTTCCTCAGAGGAGTCGGCCCAGGCTCTAACTAAGTGCATCAGGGAAGTCTGATGGGAACCACTCAAACTAATGCGAACCCGGCTTGCATCTGCTGTATATTTCTCCCATAATTTCTCAAAATCTGAAGCAGTTCGGGCCGATTCAAACTCCGAGCTCCAGGAGGCCTTAAAGTCTCTACTCTCCGTACATTGTCTCCATATAGAATGAGCCTCCTCTACCACATGAACTGCTGCCTGGGCTCCCACTGGCTGTGTGCCATTTCGTAAGCAATTTTCTGAATCACCTGCAATTCTTGGCAAAAAAACATGTCAGAAGTCCGGAATGACCATCAGAATTTTGTATTTTAAACCAATCTGATCTTAATCATGTAAATCCAGCTATTTTCTGGATCACCTGCAATCTTTGACAAAAAAAAGATTCAAGAATCTGGTACGGCCAGAAAAAATTTGTTTCCAACCCAATTATTCTTGATCCTGTAACAGAGTGACTATCATCAGGATCAGTGCAAGGAATTCCAGAAGCATAAGTGAATGCAAAGATGCACCATTTCATCCAGATCTGAACTGTCACCCGAGCTCCTTCCAACCAATAATCAATTCTAATCCTGGATGTCTCCATAATGGGAGAATGATAGTTGCACTGTAATTGGCATTACCGGCATAGTAATCATAGAAATCGTACAGAAAAGTGTCCAACTTGTAAAACTCGAACATTTTCTTTGTACAAGAACACTGAGTACTGGCCAGCATCACCAGTGATAGCATACGTATAATTACCCTATATACTATTTCACCAGAACTAAAATCAACATTCACCAGATGCGGTTGAATCAGATAATGACTAAGGAACGGACTAAGAAACATGTACCTCACACCAAAAGCACCAGTATAATCGTGGGTTTGTAAATAAAAGGGAAAAGCAGCATATTTTGAGGACCAAGCCGATCCAAGGGACATTACAAAACCCCACTTAAAGAAACAAAGACTCTTAAATCAACATCATGAACGGAAGTCCATTGATGACACTGTGTGAGCAATTTTTGTACAGCATCTGGAATCCTCAAGCAGGCACACTGCAACAAATTTTAGACAAAAGAAAGGACGAAATTGATGCGATTTTTTAAACAATAAAAGAATCCCATTCTATTCTGGTGACCATTCTGTCACATTTACTCAACTTTGCATCTACTGGCTTTCTCAATAAGTTTAGGAGAGTTAAAGTATACATGAAAACATTTGCAGTGTAATATATCCCCTCATTCAAACAAACAGCAAAACAAGGAAAAAATCCCCATCTTTTTCACCCAAGTGTTAACACAATTCCATTACACCTTTCCAGTTTGTAAAAAATCTCTTAGTCCAACACTGACAAATAAACAGCAGTGGCCCGATTGTTCCATTTTTAGACTTTATGAAAAGAAAGAAAATTGATGCGTCTTACAAGCCAAAGAATGCAGTCAAACCAAACGTGCTTACATTTTAAATTTAGTCCGCCAAAAACATGAAACTCGGTCGTCTAAAAAGGTTAATGCTTGAAACCAGCATTAAACCGAATCCAACTTTTCCGCAAAATTAACAAGGGCATATAGCTAATAACATGACTCGGCAAAAATATAAATAACTGAACAGACAAACTGGCAGAAAATGTGGTTGAGAAAATTGTAAAATGCGATTGCGAAGGTAGAATGCAATAGTGACAATTTTCATAATAACAGAATCGCATTTTATATGATTGCAAAATTCAAGCAAAGAGAAAAGCATGAACGAGATAATAAAAGCATTGCCTTTTAAATGCTTGCGAAATTCAAGCATAAAAAACAAAAATGTAATACAAGCATTGCCTTTCATATGATTGCACAATTCACGCGAAAAAAAAATCCTCACCGCAGACAGACACGTAGAATGAAAGAAACCGACAGAAAACAGACCTGCTTCAATATCCACGTGGCATGTTTTCAACCATTCCCGGACCTCATTCAATGTATTTGACAATCCCGAGAAGAGGTCTTCCAGTAAACTGAAACATTGTATATCATTATCCTCCTCTTGTACAGATATTGCAAGAAGTTTCCAAGAATGACGGCCTTCTCCGTCGAATACACAAAAAGCTCCCAAAGGTTTCACAGGGTAAACTTCTCCCGTCTTCGCGGTTCTCACCCCAACCTCCACAACCTCCACAGGACCGCTCCAGCCTTGTGACATTCGACCCCATGGATCTTTTACTTCTTTAAAAGACTCTCGATTAGCGCAAGTTTGTGGTAAGAATCCAAAATTCCATGACTGGCAATCTTCTGCAAAATGAGAGGGCCTTCCTCTCCTATTACGGATTCGAAGAGGCGTAAAAGGTTCATTTTCCGCCGGTTCATATTCAATCCAACCGCCTTGAGGAGTAAGACACACAAAATTTAGTAATCCTGGACCGGCATTGAGAGGTAAGTCATGATACGGTGATCCTGGATTACCGAAATTGTCAAGAAACATAACACGGTGTTGAAGAGTTCCTGATGGTCCAAATTCTATTGGTTGGAGTGTGAACGGAGAAGAATTTGAAGATGATGACGTGGCAACTTCGTCGAAATTCAGGTGAAGTCTCGACGACGACCGAGGTGATACAACTTCATCAGATGTTGCAAGGGAACAAGCAGAAAAAGTTTCTTCAAGATTAGACATTATTCGAGAACAGTAAGGATTTGCTGCTTGGCAATCAGGCGCCATGGATGCCTGCAACTGCTGACGTGGCAATCATAGGCTTCTTCCCAAGACTCTGAGCTTAAAACGTTGACTCAAGATTTTGAGACTTTTTAAACTTTTCAAGTAAATAGTTTGTAAGTGTGACCTGCTTGCTTGCTGCCTGTAAAACTAAGAAACTTTCAGTGATTAAGTAACCATTCAGCTAAAAAGCGAACGCCTGGACTTGCTTCCGCTTAAAAAAAAACTTACAACCATCTCTTGTTCATTCACTGCTTGCTGCCATCATCTATCTCCCTCCAGCTAACAAACAGTTGTTATTATTTGTTATTTGTTAACGCGGAAAAAGCTTCTCCGCGTTTGCTTATTTTTTACTTGTCTCTGCAACGAATACTCAAGTCAAATCCATTCAGCAGCAAATGATTCTTGTAGAGTCTCCGGAGCCATTCTACTTTTTGGTCAGGTTCCAGCAACTCCAGCAACTCTACAATACAGTACTGTAGCTTGTACTGTTACAAGCTATAAAGCTGAGATTCTCCAAATATTTGCCAGCTGCAGGGACAGCCTTCATGCAGATGTCACAAAGTAATACATAATTTCGTACATAGACCGTACGCTTCGTACGTTTCATGCTTTTTCGTACAGGCGCAAGGAAAAATTATGAAACGGCAGGCCGAAAGGACAGACCTGGACGGCCGGCGGGCATAGAAACAGACAATTCGGGCAACAAATCGGTACGGTGTGATAGATTGAAAAACGTTCATACTTAATAGACTTTTGGAGTTTGCCCCCTGAATCAATTTTGCGAACATGGCAAAGTTGCATGACGTCCAGACAATTATTTTTTTAAGGGATGACGCACCGACCAATTGAGATTAGGCGGAACACGAGCAGTAAAAACATAAGTTTCTGTAATAAGAGTGACGTGTCAGTCAATCTCAAAAAAAATAGCCAATCACATTACTGATTGTTTGATCTTTCTTTGCGGGTACGAATACTGGAGTTTTGTACTTGCCCAATCAATGTTGACGCATGGAGAACATTAATGACAAAACCTTCACCTGACCATACTAGCCCTAACTCTCACATGCAAATAGGCAGATACGACAAATGATTTTTTTTGTCGGCTTTACCATCGTATGGTCATACGTATGCATCGGTCACCTTGAGCGACCTGCCGAAACAGCTTTGTCCGCATCCGGATTCCGTACGATGTGGCAGGCCGACTCGATGACAGGTGGCCAAAGAACTCTTTACCGGCCTCTCTCAGCCAATCATACTTATCCAAGCGGCCGCTTCAAATTGAGTCCACCGGCAGCTTCCCGAAAGTAGCCATTTCCCTTCGCCCCTTTAGTAGTCGGTTTCGTACAGGTCGCTACACGCCCAGTTCAGAAAATCGACGGAAGAGATCAAAAGAACCACAACTCAACGGTGATCGAATGTGGTCAGCGGAAAAAGCGGATGAAGTCAACTCTGGTTTCATGCACTCTTTTTAGCTGGCAGTCGTGAAGACAAAATGGGAAGAAATCAAGAAATACAATCTTTCGCCACGTGCCAACTTATCCGTACATCGAAGCAGCCAGCAACGCCCGGCATCACGGGCTGGAAGAATCTGAGATCGAGATCGACGGTTCGAAATCCACCTGGAAATGCTGAAATGCGATACATATGCATCCCCATAATGTGGAATCCACGATGGACACGTTCCCTTCAGGTGGAAAGGGACCGTGTTTAACTCCGGCTAGATTTTCATATCGAATCGTATCGTTCCGATACGTGCTGCAGCCGATGGCGGAGGGTGAGATTCCATGAGAGACTTCGTTAGGTTGAAACAGCTTTTTTATTTCGTAACTGGAATAGATCGTCCGTGATAGTATTTTATGTACGGATAGATAATGATGCATTGTAGACGTGGCTCTCCAAGAGCTTCCTTTTAGTATTCAATGATGTTAAACTAAGAACAAATACACTAAATCTTGGCAAAAGACAAAACCATGAATGATATCGCACTTGCTGTCATAATTAGTAATGCTAAAAACAAACGTCTATTGGCGGAAAAAACGCAGATCGAGGCCGGTCGCATTTGTCAAATATCCACTAGATGTTTCTGAGCTGTCAACGCGTAGAACTGGATTACATGGGACCGCAGCGGAACATGTAATTTCCTATCAAGGAATAGCGTGACGCCGCGTAACCATTAACGGGGTTTGGCGAAGCATACCCCGCAGTTTCGAAGCCAGCAAAAATGTGAAGCGAGTTTAGTTTCCGCAGTTTCGCCGGCAAACACGACGCCAGTGGACACGTTAAGAAAGTCAAACTGGTCGTTACACCGGGTATCGCTATTAGTGTTAGGGTATGTCCCCATGTGCATAAGTAAGATTTTTTTCTGTCGTTTTCGTTTAGGACTTAGCACCGTACTGCCTAAGTTGCAACCGTACGAAAGAATCGCAAATTTGTAGAGTACATTTTGCGTCATCCTCTAACTTAGGATGTACAAATATTTGTCGTCTTGTGTTTTTCGACCCACTTCCACGACAAAAAACGCCATCTGCAAACCTATGTTTAAAACACATGCGCGATGTGTTTTAAAACTAGGTATTTTCGATAAACAAATAGGAACATATATTCGCAGGTGCCGTAATTTTCAAAAAAAATCATACGACAAAGAAAAGTACATAATTCGCTATGTTTTGTCCGTTTGCGTTAGATACGACGAATAAAAGTACACAATCTGTTTGATTTTGTCCGTTTTCGTTCAGTACGGATTTTTTTTTTTGCAAGGGTCTCGAAATTCCGATGCCATTTCAAGTCGACCGGACAGGAGACGCAAAGGCAAAGCGCATCTTCTTCATCTGTGAAACGGCACAGGCTGGAATGCGGTACGTCTACAATGTCACGGTAAGACATGCGACGTCACACGCAGTTCCAAAAAATAGCGTGCGACAACACAGACTGTAGACGTTGACAGCCGTCACATGTATTGTTGACGAATACAATCGTCACAAACGTAAGTTACGATAACATTCTTAGGGTGCGTCTCTTTGTGCTTAAGTAAGGGTTTTTTTCTGTCGTTTTCCTGTAAAACTTAGAGCCGTACCGCATAAGTTTCAACCGTACAATAAAATAGAAAAAAAGAGAAGTACATTTTGCGTCATCATCGAATTTAAAATGTACTACATCTTGTCGTCTTGTGTTCTTCGACCCACTTCGGCGACAAAAAACGTCATCTTCAACCTTATCTTTAAAATACAGGGCCGATGTGTTTTAAAATTAAGGACTTTCTATAAGAAAATAGGATCACGTATTCGCACGTGTAATGTTTTGTTCAAAAAATTCAAACGATTTCAAGCGACGTGGAAGTGTACACGATTCGCTATGTATTGTCCGTTTTTGTTTAATACGACAAAGAGAAGTACACAGTTTGTTTTGTTTTGTCCGTTTCCATCCGGTACGAGAATTTATTTTGCAGGGGGTCTCAAGGTTCCGATGACATTTCACTTCGAGCCGACAATAGACGCAAAGTCAAACGCATCTTCTTCAACTGTGAAATGGCACAGGCTGGAGGGCGGTAGGTCTGCAATGTCATGAAAAGTCACGCGACGTCACAAGCAGTTACGAAAAATAACGTGCGTCATCACAGATTGTAGACGTTGACAGCCGTCACGGGCATTGTCGGCGTATACAATCGTCACGCCCTAAGTGACAATTTCGTTTGGTACACATAGGGACACCCGAAATCCGGGTCCGGCGGATCTGCGCTAAAAAACAAAAAAAAATCTCTAAGTTTGAAGTACATGGAGACGCACCCTTACACATAGGGACATTTGAAAACCGGGTCCGGCGGATCCGTGCTAAAATACAAAGTAAGTTCACTAAGTGACAAGTACATGGAGACATACCCTTAATAATTTTTTCGCCACTTAAAACATCTTTTCCCCGTACAATCTTGTACGCTTTTCAATGTGAGACCGTCAATTGGAAGTTGAGAATCTTACCTTTCAATCTCAACCGTCATATCTAAAAACCGATATGCGTGTACGGAGAAAAGATGTTTAAAGAGACGAAAAAAACATTAACACAAATAACGATTCACGGTGTACACCGCCAATCGCTATCAACGTAGAAGTTTCTTTAGCGTATATGAATAGTTACCGTGGTTTACGCTAATTAAGAATTTAAAAAATTTGAAAAAAAACATATATTCTAATTGTTTAATAATTCTTATTTGGGGGATTGAAAAAAACAAATGTCAGTTGCAAACATGCTTACCCTAATATAGGTACTTGTCCAAAATCAGACAAATCGTACACAAATCGTACGTTCACACAGTCGAAATGTGGTTGTTGGACGAATATGTGCGAACGTGATATTTGACAACCCGATTTCATCCCCATTTTAGAGCGCATATTCTCATGCGTCCACGATTACTAAAACTCATTAACTATACTTTCTCACTTAAAAAAGCACGATTTTGTACGGTTTGACACGTACCGTACACCACACTATTTAAACGACAACATACTTTCGTTTTGTAAGGTACTTGGAAAATAACCCTAAATGGTGTAAAGAAAAAAATAGGATAAGCTACGTTATTTGAGAATAATAAAAAAAAGCGGGGCGGAATTAGCGTACATTACGCTGATAGCGATTGGCGGTGTAGTTTACAAACTTAAGGGGGACAAGACAATACTGATAAGAAATGAAGGATCTTTGAAAAATAATTATTTTGACTACCTACAAAATCAGGAAACCATGAATGAAAGTTTTTTACTAATGACGTCGACGATGTCACATGTGAACGTGACGTCACAATGTCACAAACAACTATACCTCTATAGTCGCCACTATTTTTGTAGACGTCACCAATCGTCGTAAGTTTCGTAGCCGTCTTCAAGCGTCACAAGTTGTACCCACGTCTACAACGGTCACATTCCAAAGTTTATGCTTTCAATTTCGCACATTGGGACGCCCATTCAAAGTAGTACGGAGAATATTTACTAAAGTCCACAATACTTCTTCAAAGCATCTATTACATGGTGACACCCCATATCACGTTTTCCGATATACTTTTGAAAAACAATACGTAGAATCTTCACTGAAAAACAAAGTTACATTGCTAAGTTTTTGGTAATATGTGTACACAACCTTAGGGTGTGTCCCCATGTGCCAAAATAATGGTTTTTTCTTGAAAAAATAATTGTTATTCGTTACCAAATATAACCAGAAGATTACCAAATATTAATGGGAATTGCCTAGTCAAAATTTATTTTCCATTGGATTGCAATTTTTCGACTATGTGGCATTATCCACCCGTATAAGACATACATTTTCCACTAATATGTATAGGTTTTATTTAAAACAACGCGATGGCAATACCATCAAAGTACCAAACATGATTGTCACTAAAAAGAATTGATGACCAACAAAGGTAAAAGACCAAAGTTACGAAGGACAAAAACACAACAAAAGTGGTTTAAAAGCGAAATAGAAAATAAATAAAGCAAGTACAACCAAAACTAAACTGTTGAAAGACTACAAAATACATATACACTAAAACCTCGCACTACGCCCAGCTAAAGATAAACTAAAGATCAAGACTACAAACAAAGTCGATAGGCGCCCTGTGGAGGGGGGTAAGTCTCGCATTCCTCGACCATCAGTCACTACCGTGCTCTATCTGATAATGGTCGAAGCTTAGGAACGTTGAATAGCGACAGAGAAGCGTTGGCGGTATAAAGCCGACATGAGAGCTAGAGAAGGGTTTTCAAGCCCTCTAACTTCGAAAGATCGGCGAGCGCAGTCGCGCAGAAAGTTGTCAAAAGATGAGTCTAAGGTCCCAAATATCTCCAAAGCAATAGGTGTAAAACGATCAAGTGGGTCTAAGTGCGCGTAGTCACATTCTTCGCAAGTCGTTGCATCCCGAGTCGCAACACAAGTATGAAATGTCGCGCACGAGAAACATTGGAATCTTGAAGGGTTTGTGAGTACTAGGTCCCCCAATGTTATCGCCGCGCCATGTAGAAAATTAAGATCCATAAGATGGCCCCGTGTACCTCTAGGTGAAGAACGTGGTGATAATATATGCGACACCCCGCGCTTCACTGTGTACCTTGCTTCATAACCCACGACAACAATTGCATCCCGTACAATGTCGTGTGCTGTTGGTCCCTCTCCGCCGTGTGAGAAACGTAGTAAATATACCCCTAACTCGTCTATACGTTGACCACAAATGCAATGGGGCTTAACGAAAAGGGAAGGGTGCGGTAAGCGAAGTCGTAAGCAAAGCGCATCGAAAAATTGACGAGAAGATAAACGGAGAGAAGTGAAAACTGGTGTTGCAATAAACCAAGCTCCTACACCAAACCTTGAACACGATTAAAGTCGACCCTGCGCTTTAGCCGTATGGAGCGCCTAGAGTATATCATTAAATTCGATGGCGGCTACCTTATCGGCGATGTATTGTTGCACGAATGAGTGAATTCCGGTGATGAATAAAGAGAACGCGGGAACTTCAACTTGAGCCTCAACTGGTAGGAGCGCTTGAGAGGACAATAACGTTTGTTAGAATGAGAGCAAACCCTCGTCGACGTGAGAGACTGCATGAGCTAAAATAGGAGTATCGTCCACTAAATACACTGAAG
Source organism: Zygnema cylindricum (assembly GCA_037447655.1). Lineage (NCBI taxonomy): Eukaryota > Viridiplantae > Streptophyta > Zygnematophyceae > Zygnematales > Zygnemataceae > Zygnema > Zygnema cylindricum. Next base: position 177,155 of record JBBHKE010000855.1, read on the forward strand.
TAATAATAGATGCCATAAAAGGGAACTCCCTAGGTAAGTGGTTGGTGCTAAGGTGGATGTGAGACCCACGCAAAAGACTAGTAAAGCAACTGTCTACGAGCGAGGAGTCCTTCCGGCCGATGAAAAATAACATGGCCGGCCAGATGATGTATAATATTAAAGAGCCGAATGAATAATTAAATTAAAGCACTTCGTCATTAAACATAAAAAACGAAATGTAACTTAAGCTTGACAATGCAATTAGAAGAACTAATTGTGATGACTATGTACCATACATGTCTTATACTCGATAAAGCAATATAAGTCACGGGTGAAACGAGGTTGTCTCTTTATAATTGATGTATAGTACGGAGTTGTCGTGTTACAAAGTACGTATCAAGGTTACGTTTGTACAATTGAAATACAATACGGGGTTAGAACTTCGTAATTCGCGTATAGTACTCGGTTATTGCATTACAATTCAGGTACGGAAAGGTGGTTATGGCACTATAAATCACGTATAGTATTGGGTTAGTGCATTATAAGTGAAATATAGTACAGCAAAGAGTTGTAACCATAGTTCAAAAGTAGGTGACAGTACGCCCATACAATATGCCTATTGTATGCAAAACATACAATATGGCCTTAAGACCCATATTGTATTGGCCTCAAAATGAAATAAAATAGTAACAGGGTTGAGTTGCACATCGTTCGATAGATAATTAAACGTCATGTCTAAATTAAAAAAAAAATCGGACAAAAAATATTTTTCTGTGAGTTTTGAGCAACCTTTTATTTAAACCGTCAGATTTGGACGATCTGACGGTCATTGATGAAAGTAACGATCTAAGAAGATCACATGGAAAGCCCGTAACACAACTTACGCTAAAGGCGGCCTACCAAAGGCCTACCAAAAAACGCCTACTTTTGAACTATGGTTGTAACATTTTAATTCACGTATAATACTGCGTTATGACATTTTAAATAACGTATAGTAAGAGATGATCACAGTTAGGGTTTTCAGTTGGCCTTCCGTGCATTTGAACTACGGAACGACCAACGACGTTGTCCTCCGTCACGTTTCCGGCGATTTCGAGAAGAACCCTAATTCTTCCGTCCAGCGCGCCAAAATCTGTTGCAAACACGACTTTGTTTAATTAATATTGGTAACTCCTCGTTCTTCCTCCTCCTCTCCCTCTCCCCCTCTGTTTTTTCTCTCTTCCCCTCTGCTTCTCTCTCCGCTGTTCTTCCTTCTCTTTCCATCCTCCTCTCCCTTCCCTCCCCTCCCCCACCCCTCCTTCCTTCCCATTCCTCCTTTCCTCCTTTCCCTCCTTCTCCTCCCTCCACCCCTCTTCCTTTCCTCTATTCATCCTACTTCTTTCCCTATGTCTCCTCTCTCTCTCTCTCTCTCTCCCCCCCCTCCCCCTCTTCTCTTTCTTCCCATTTAGTTTCCTTTCCTTCTCTTCTTCTATTCTTCCCTTTATTATTCATTTTAATAAAATCGGATATTAAGTAGATGTTTGGAATGTTAAGAATTTAATGACACTAATGATGTTAATGATGTTAAGAATCTTAAGAATCTTAACAAAATTGAAATTGTCAAAAATGTTGAGAATGTCATTAATGTTAAATTTTTTTTTTAGAATGTTACAAATGTTTAGAATGTTAAAGATATTAAGAATTTCAAGAATGTTAAGAATGCTACAAAATTTAAGAACGTTGAAATTGTTAAGAATGTTACGAATGACGAGAATGATGAGTATGTTAGAATTATTAAGCTAATTAAGAATATCGAGAATTTTAAGGGTTGTGAACGTAAGAAGAATGTTATGAATGTAAAAATGTTGAGATTCTCGAGAAGGTCGAGAGTGTTAATAATGTTAGGATTACAGGTTTTGACAAACGTATAGGAGATGACGCTGTTTTCATTATTCTTTACAATGTTCACTACGACAAACATTATTAATCAAGATTAAAAATAGAAACAAAAAGGTGAACCACAACAACACCAAGAAGAAATTATCACTGTTTTTGAAAATTTTATCTTTTTCACGGTCTAATTTCGCATCAACAAAAAAACAAAAAAAAAAAAACTTAGAATGGAGAAGTTCAACAGAATCACAAAAAAAAAAACAAACAATAGTAAAATTCCGAACATTTTTTTATTTTTCAAGTGAAAAAAATCACAAAGCTGTCAAAAATTAAATTGCACTTCGGAAAACATTGATTCTCAGATGCTAAAAAAGTAAAAACAATTATAATTTTCCAGAAACAAAACAAAAACGAAAAATAAAACGAAATCGAAAACGAAAACAAAAACAACAACAAAAACAAAAACAGAAACAAAACAGAAACAAAAACAAAAACGAATAAATAGAAACACTCTTTTAGCGAGGGAAAAAAAAAAGTTCCCATAATAAAAATTATAGTATGTGTATATATCTGTCAAATACAAAAAAAGTACATAAATTGACAGATGAATTCAAATACAAAGATGTTGAAAAAGGAGGCCTAAAATTGACCTTTAACCACAGTAATAAAATTCAATTCAAAATTATAAACTTCCAAAAACTCTTATGTTTCTCTTTTTACTCGTTACAAAAAAGGGAAAATATGTTAATATCCACGTGACAACGATTCTCAAAAACTTAAAAAAAAAAAAAAAAATCCAAAGTAACTATACACCCGAACAGAAAAGCTCATGGAAACGACATCACGACCACGACCAGTCCTCCCTATCCCTCTCTCTATTCCTACCCTTCTCTCGTCCTCCACCTCTGTTCTATCACCACCCTTTCCTTCCCTCTCTCTCCTCTCCCCCCTCTCACCACCTCCACTTCAAATTTCCTGTCTCCTTCTCCCTCTCTCTGTCTCTCCCTTTCTCTCCCTCTCCTCTCCCTTTTGACCTTCCTCTCCTCTTGACCTCTGTCCCCCTCCCTCTCCCTCTCCCTCTATTCCATCGAGATCCCGAGCTCGTCGTCTGTCGCTGACATCAGAAGGTCGACCGAATCCGTCTGAAATCCTCCAAAATCCGTCAGCCAATCCCTGAGCTGCCCCTTGAGCTCCAGGGGAGTGCCACGTGTCATCCCACGAGCCATCCAATTCTGCATGGCCGTTGCCGCCGAATCTTTCATCATTGTCTGCAAAAAGTACGAAAAGTACAGAAATACGTAAGTACAGAAATACAGGTCAGAGAGTTGGAAAGATTAAGAGAAAAGGAAAGGTCACAGAAATTGCAGGAAGTACAGGAAGCACAGAAAGTGCAGAAAGTACAGACAGTAGGGAAAAAAGAAAACGTAAGGAAGAGACATGTAAGGAAGCCATTTTTGAAAAACATACGACAACAAGCATCGGAGAGGTAATTTTGAGTACTGGTTTAGTTTTTTTTTCAGTACTATTTTTGTTTGGATGTTCTTCAGATTTTGACATATCAACTGAAGGCAAAAAAAATAACTTTATAATTGAATGAGAAAGTCAAAGATGGAAACATAAAACGGAAACAAAAATCGAAACACCAAAAATGGTAACAGTTTGAAAAGAGACCAGAATTGCAGCAACAGAGGGACATGAAAGAAACAAAATCAGGACTGAAAACAAAAACAAATATACATTTTTCATACACGATTCATCCCATTGATATATTCATACATTTACATAACCATTACAAACTTGTATTCATGGATTTACTTTGAAATTTCAAATCGAAAAAGTAATTACCAATCCGGAATTCATATTCGGAAACAGGAAAAGAACGGAAAAAACAAATCTGAGAGCCTAACAAGAATACATAAAGACCAACAAAAAGGAAAACATAAAACTGGGAGGAAAAAGGAACCAAAATTGAAAAACACATAGAAACTGGATCTAACACACAGATCTATTTCTAAATCAAAAATTAAAACATAAAACTGGAACCGAGATACAAAAAGAAACAAAAATAAACAACACCAAATCTGACACATAAGAACATCTTCTCTTCACACAAAATCCATAAATCTTTTCAAAAACACCTCCATATAAAGAAAAAAGGGCTAGAAATTATTTTAAACTCAAAACCGTTCAATCGTTAAATTCTTTTTTCTCAAAACCCATCTTCCCCAAACCCAGAAAACATGACCGCAAAAAAGAGCTGTACTAAAAAACATTCAAAGTTTCATTTCTTTTGTTCTCTCCCACCTCATCCATATTCCCGAAACTCGATGCTCCTCGAACTCCATATCCATCCAAAACAGAATCAATCGAGGCACTTCCCTCCCTCGTGACGGAAATCGCTTCCCCTCCATTATTTCCCCAATTTCCCCCATTGCACCCATTCATCCAATCCATTTCCGATGAAGAACAATCCGACGAACACTGAGAATCGAAAAAAGATCTCGGCGATGGCCACCGGGTTCCATGCATTCCAGTCTCCGTTTTCTCTGTTTTCTCCGTTCCCTCCGTCTTTGACGTTTTCGCCGTATTCTCCGAGATCTCCATGTTATCCATTTTCTCCGATTTCTCCGTTTTCTCCGTTCCGACATAAAGCATTTCGTTGGGACCCACCCAGATGTAGCCAGGTGGCGGATTCTTATTCGTCGAAGATTCGATCACTTCCAAAATCGCTTGATTGTACATCGCTCCTAAAGCCATCATCATCGCGTTTTTTCCAACCGTATTTTGCCAGCTCATCATCATCATCATCTCCATGGCCTCTTTCGGATCTTTCCCCTGAAAATTAGACATTCCCATTTCGTCTTTTCCCGGAAATCCCGGGAATCCCGGGAATCCCGGAAATCCCGGAAATGGCATCGGGTTCGCGTAGTTTCCCGGAAATGACATAGGGGTCGCGTAATTTCCCGGAAAGTTCGTCGTGGGAAAGCTTAAGGCGTCCAAAGGTATCATTGTGTTTCCGGGAAGACCTCCTAAATGATTGCCGGGTGGCAAGTATCCATTGGTCCAATAATTGTAATTCGGTGTCCCCTCCATTACCAAAAAAAAGTCAACTCACAAACTTTCCCCCGAAAAAAATCGTAAAACGATTACGAAAAAAAAACCCAAATCTTCAAAATCTTCAAAATCTTCAAAATCTCCGAGATCTCTCAAATCTCCAAAACTTCCAAAAATGGTAAATACACTCTCCGTACAAATTGTCAAACACCAGAAAAATCCCAAAAATCACAAAAAGACAAAACCGATGGTCAAAGACTGGAAAGAAGAAAATTGGGGTTTCCCTTAAATCTTGCCACGTAGGACAAATTCCCCAGTTCTGAAGGTAGAGAAGCGAGAGAAGAGAGAGAAGGGAGAGAAGGGAGAGAAGGGAGAGAAGGGAGAGAAGGGAGAGAAGGGAGAGAAGGGAGAGAAGGGAGAGAAGGGAGAGAAGGGAGAGATCAGAGAAGGGAGGATCTATGGTCAGTTGAAGATAAATGGAGAGATCAGGCAATGAAAGATCAGGAGGGAGGCAGATCAGTCAGTTGCGGGAAGATCAGGGAGGTAAGACAAGGGGGCGCTGAAAGGGATCGACGCCAGAGGAAGGAATCCGAGGAGGGATTGAGGATGGAGAGAAAGGAGAGCAACGCGGGATAGATAGAGGAAGGGAGAGGTTGGGATAGGGAGAGAGGGAGAGAGAGAGAAGGAAAGAAACGATTAGACTATAGCTTCAGGATGAAGACAGGAGGGAGAGTGAGCGGGAGGAAAGGAAGGAGGGAAAAGGAAGGAGGAATGGAATGAGCGGAAGAGGGGATGGAAACCTCGAAACCTCATTTCTTAACCTATACCGCACGTGTTAAAACGACTGTTGGTTGGACCACGGGAAAAAAGACATATACTATCGCACTAAAAATAAACTTTCATACGAAAAACAAACTTCATTACCAAAAAGGAAAAAAAACAAAAAAAAAATGTATCTCCTGAAAAAACAAAAAGTTGTAGGAAAGCCAACAGTACAGTAGAGACCAGAACAGGAAAAAAATAATACCAATGTCACGTTACATGGAACGCTCGCGTTAGGTTTCCCGTCCCATGGATCCGTACGGACGGCTTTCAAATCTGTACTTTTCATCGTGGCTCCAGAAAGCTCATTCGCTATCACGTCCTATTTTGTCGCGCCGGCAAAATGTCAGCGATTGATTGGCGGATGACATCCGACGTGGTTCGCAAAGCACCGTCGTACGCACCGCGCGCCAATTGTTGATGGCAGAACGATATATGTATAGATTCAGTACATTGCGATGAGGTATCCCACTATAATATTGAATTGAAGTAACGTATTCTAAATAATGCATTTATTTCGAAACGAGAAGGGCGGCGGGATTCATTGCACCAAGACATTGTCGACGTCTCGTTTTTTTTCAAAGTGCTCGCCAGCTGGCACCAGGAGTTTGGAGGGAATTTCCTGACGATAAGGGTTTTGAAAATTTCCGTCGTCCGTCCACATAAGGAGACCGCAAAAATTGTCGCTAACGTCACAGCGGCATCTTACCGTACGTAACGTATAAGGCTGAAAGTCTGAAACAGTAAAATCGTTTCAGTGCGCGCACTAAATACAGTTGTGTGAGATACTCCACACAATAATGAAAAATCTATTGATGTGTATTGATTCTATTGTACTGATAGGGAAATTACGGTTCACCGCCCGTCGTTTCGTTTAACTCTGTGATGGACCGTTGGATTTTTTTCCGACGCAAACAATCGAAAGGTACACCGTGTATCGCTATTAGGGTTAAACACTAATAGCGATACACGGTGTACAGTATTGGTCCTACCATTGAAAAATTATAAAACACGTGACGAGAAAAATAACTGTAACGGCCTGAAATAACTCTAATAACGATGAGCGGTTTACCGAAGATTTTTAATTTTTTACCCTTGTTTTGATGTCAAATCGTAGAATTCGAACAGCTTTTTGGGGAAATTTACGTGCGGTCAGCAATAAAACTGTACCCTTTATCCTCAACATCGGGGCTGGTTTCTATTCGGTCATTACGCCATGAATCGCTATTATAGTACACCGTGAATCATTATTAGCCTTATGTACGCTATATCGGCACCTCAAAATTTTGACATTGATACCTTAAATATAATAAATTACACTATTTAAGGAAGTGGACCATAATATGCCACGTCTCCTGGCACTAAATTAGAATGAATGACGCTAATTTTTTCTTTACACTAATAATTCTATACGCTAATAACAATTCAAGGTGTAGTGTTAATGTTTTTTTCGTCTCTTAAAACATATTTTATCCGTACACACTTATCGGATTTTGGATCTGACGGTTGAGATTAAAAGGTTACATTCTCAGCTTCCGATTGGCGGTTTCAAATTGAAAACCCAATAGGTGTGTAGGGAGAAAAAATGTTTTGAGTGGCGAAAAAATTATTAACCCTAATAACGATGCACGGTGTACCTTACGATATGAAATTGATTTCGCGCAATACCCGCACTCGTGCTATAATAGTGGTAATTACCGATCTTGGAAGGTACACTATTTGCTTTGCGATATTTGCAGTTCTCGATATTCAAGATTAAGTTGTGTCAACGGTTAAAAAGTAGGAGGCAAATGTTTACTGAAAGTCTGAAACCGAGAGCCTTTTCGTGCCACCGGAGTCACTACACCGTGTATCGCTATTAGTGTTTATGTTTTTTTCGTCTCTTAAATCATCTTCTCCGTACACTCTTGTCCGATTGTGGATCTGACGGTTGCGATTGAAGTTTAAGATTCTCAGCTTCCGATTGGCGGTCTCAAATTAAAAATCGGACAAATATGTACGGAGAAGAGATGTTTTAAGTAGCGACAAAATTTATTTACACTAATAGCTAGTGTTGGGTATCGAGGACCCTTTAACGATATTCGATATATATCGAATTTCAGGTACCCGATAATCGATATATCACTTCGATATATCGAAAACCAAATTATCCTGATACGTTGCTGATATATCGTATCGCCATTATATCGAGGCACAATTATTTTTTTTTCATTTTTTTTTCAAACCACCTCCGTACGATTTTTTGTATGATTATCCGTACTATGACAGTACGGACACCCATTTTTTTGCGATATATATCGCGATAATTTATGTTGGTCTTGGTACGATATATCGAGGAATTTGCTCGATCGATGTTCGATATATCGAATATCGCAATTATCGCGATATGAATTTACCCGATACCCAACACTACTAATAGCGATACACGGTGTAGAGTCGATAGTGACATCATTAGAGCATTTTCTATTGCAATTGCGAGCCTTCCCAGTCAGTTCCGAGGCTTCAAGTTAATGACACGTCGCGCAGGATTCCTGCCAAACCTAAAATTGCGGTTCACTTCTTAGTTCTCTCCTGTATCGCGTTGCGTAGCAGGCCCAGAGCCTCGTCGTTCCAAAACCAAGCTAATTGCGCCAATCAAAATGAAGCGTATAGGGCGTCCAAACGAAGAGTTGGTCTAATCCGCCCATATTTGATGTGGTCACTGCAGTACACCGTGTATCGCTAATAGTGTTAATGTTTTATTTGCCACTTAAAAATATCATTTCTCCGTACACACATGTCGGATTGTGGATCTGACGGTTGCGATTGAAAGGTAATATTCTCACCTTACCATTGGCGGTCTCCATGTGAAAATCGGACAAGTGTGTACGGAGAAAAAAATGTTTTAAGTGGCGAAAAAACATTAACACTAATAGCGATTCACGGTGGTACACCGCGAATCGCTATTAGCGTACATGACGCTAATTGGGGCACCTCTTTTTTTTGGGCAAATTCTCAAATAGAATAAAGTACGCTAAATGTTTCTGAACGTTATTTGAGGTACCCCGCTGGCCCGCTCAATACGGTTCATAATTATAATTTAGTGCCCTTTTAAATAGTGTGGTGTACGGACTGTCAGATTCGTACTATTCCGTACCTTTTTAAATATAAAAGTACAAAAAATATTATAATATGTAATTGCGTAAATATTTTCCGGCATACGCGGATGTCAAAAAAACGCGACGGCGTACGATTTGAACAATTTCGTACATCGATATGTTTTAGTGTGGACATATTATGTGCCGAAATTTTTTACAAAGCAGTTTACAAATTAGAGTTAACGATAAATTAGTATCATTGTGTACCCTAAAAAATCCAATTTACCGTAAAGTCCGCTAATTGTTTCATTACGCCATCTATTTTATTACGCTAATAGCGATTCAAGGTGTAGTGACCACATCAAATTTTGGGAAGTGGAAAAAAGTTGAGTTTCTCAAGTAAACGACAAAAGAACAAAAAAACTTAAAAAAACAATATGACCAAGGTTCAAAAAGACATACACGCGGTTGTTATGACTTGTTGAATACTGTTTTAAGTTTTTAACACAAAGAAAAGAAAAGGACGACCAGAGCCGTAAATACTTCTAATCAGGTTGTGACCTATGCGGCTATCACAGTAATAAGTGCTTTCTTTAGGGTTTGAAACTGATATAGTTTGACTTATCCACGTCATCAGCAAAGTTATAACCACATCTCACATTCATTTAGTTTAGTTTTACGGGAACTGTTTCCGACGTGGCTCAGATGTACGGACTTAGGGTGTTCATCCACGCTAAGATATTTTTTTCAAAATTGTGTGAAATGTTTTCGCACTAAAACTGTGCGCATTTTAAAAACCGTCCATATTTTATTTCCTTTGCAGTTGTATCGAGGGAAAAATGTTCTGCGAATCGGCGTCTACCTTTGACATGACGACAATAAATATCCGTACGCTACATATTGTACGGCGAAATTTTCCGTACATTTACAAGCTCCACGTTTCTGTGCCATTTTTCAACAAGAACGGGAGGAAACTGATTCGCAGTGATATTTAGGTTAAAAGAAAAAAGAGGCCGGGAATCACTGCCGAAGGGCGAGGATCGGCCTCTTTATTGATGACGTGGCAAAATCTCTGCCGCAAAAGTTTGCATGGACGAAGTAAAATTGTTACTTGCTTTTGCGCGTCATGGGACGTCACCCTTACAACTGTCGAATGTCAGATTTTTTGACGCGAATACTGAAATTGAAATCTGAGGCTACAGTAATGTACTGTATAGTACTGTACTGAATTGTACTTGACGTAATCCTGACGCATTACTATATGATAAACATAGTATACGCGCTTGCTTCATTAAGGACTTTAATTATTTAAATGAAAACATATTGTAAAATCCGTACTTTTTATCTACGTTCGGTATTCAAACTTTTTATAACGACACGCTGGTCTGCTACACCGCGAATCGTAATTAGAGTAAATTACTCTAATTCGGTCGCTCGAAATTTCGACTCTATTACATCAAATAGAGTAAATGATTCTAATTTTTTCATTATTCTAATTTAGGTAAGTTTAATTAGCGTAACAAAATTTAATATAGGTTCGTTTTAAATAGTGTGGAATACGGACGACGTTCGACCGTGCAAAACTGTACTTTTTTAAGTAAAGAGGTACAAATAATGATTTAATAGAATCGCGCTCGCACGTGAAATCGCACTAAACGAAATATCAATCACGTCGAAAAAAAGCCGTTCGCATAACTCTCGTCCGTCGACAGCATCGTCGTCAGTGTGAACATTAACTGACATTCAGCGCGACAAATAATACTTGACGTCAAAACTATACGGACTGACAGATTTTGTACTTCTACGTAATTTAGTGTTCATAATCTCAGCGCGGATATTTATTGCCGACATAACCCAATATAGAGTACTTAAATAAATTAGAGTAAACTTCCTCTGTGAAAAAGTTCTATCACATAAATTAGAGTTCATTACTCTAATTGTTTTTTTTTGTTTTTTTACTCTAATTTTTTCATTACTCTAATTACGATTCGCGGTGTACAGTACTGTACAGTATACACAGTACACCGTGAATCGCTATTAGCGTAATGAAATAGATAGCGTAATGAAACAATTAGCGTTATTTACGCTAATTGGGAATGTCGTTTTATTTCGAAATAATTTTTATTCTAATTTTTCGTACATTCTAATTTGTTAACTGCTTTGTAAAAAATTTCGGTGCAGAATATCTCAACACTATAATATGTGCATGTACAAAATTGTTCAAATCGTACGCCGTCGCGTTTTTTTGACATCCGTGAATGCCGGAAAATATTTACGCAATTACATGTTAGCTCGACTACGGGACAGCGTGAATATATTTTCTGTACTTTTCTACTTGAAAAAGTACAAAAAGTACATCTCTGACATACCGTACACCACACTATTTATAATGGCACTTTTTTGGAGTCATGAATCCTATTTAATGGGCTACCTCAAATAACGTGTAGAAACATTTAGAATGTTTAATTCTATTTGAGAATTTGCCTAAAAAAACAGGGTACCTCAATTAGCGTCCAACACGCTAATAGCGATTCACGGTGTAGTAGCGGCCTGTAATGTTTGCTTGTCAGGACGTGAAATATCGTATCTTACCCTATCGTACTTTTATATTGATCACAGGACACCGGTTATAGAAGTCCCGACGAGGAGATATACTGATATGCCGTACAAATATCCTAGCTTTCAGGTAGAAGGAACAAAATTGTTTCCATATCATATCTTGATGGCCAATCATAGCTGTTATGTGCTTTTCAAAATTCCGTCACGTTCGACGCATTTTCTACAGGATGTTTTTGCATTTGTCCGCTTCTGTAGGTTTGTACTTTTTCACTTTCTGTAAAAAAACGGCAAGACTTTACCGAAAGTAATAATACGCCACCGACTCACCGACAACAAGTTGGCATTTAGTAACTTTTTGTCGTTACAAAATAAGTTTAACTTACTTCCTTAAATACGAACAAACTGCTTTCAAGTCCACGCGAACGATCAAAACAGTTCGAAAAAGTCTACCATCCGATGCGGTCTTTAAAAAGACTTTGTCATTATAATAGATACTGGTACAGTTCTGTTCAGTACTGTTCTGCTAATTTGTCGGACATATCGATAATTTCGTAACGCCGAATTTCCAATTAAAAGGTGCCACGATCCGAACAAACGTAAACACCAAAGTGTGCCACGTATATTATCTATGTCAAAGGCACTCAATGTACGATGACGATCTTTTGGCGAAACGAATCGGACGCCGTCCACGGTGAAAACTAAAAAATTATGTTTTTCTGCAGCTGAAAAACCACGCGGCGACGGCGCAGTGGACCAGACATGAACGGACCGAAAACTTTGTCAGGTGCCCAGCGTCAACGTTCTTCTTTTCGGTGTCCTGTACAACAACTGCAGCAAAAATCAAGATTCTACCGGTCAATTTTTTTGTTTTGAGAGAAAAGTGCTCGCCGGGCCGTCAACTTTTGCGCGAAACGAAGCGGCTCCCGGTTTCGACGGCGACATTCGCTGACATTTTGATGTCCGTACAACAAAGCAAATAGTGTTGCGTTGCGCTGGAAATCGAAAAGGACAACGTATCGCGATTCACTGTAGGATGATATCGGAAATTTAAAAACCGAATCTAATATCGTGATCGTCACTGAAAATCTACTGATATATCTTCTCATATGTGCATGTAAAACTGTAAATTGTACATGTACAAAATGAAGGAAATCTGCGAAATGTAAGAATTTTACGAATCTCCATACCTTAAAATCGTGCGGAAGATATCGTAAGTATTGATAGTCGGGTATATCGCAGCGTTATATCTACAGTACTGCCGGCAATATCCAGTACACTGTGAATCGCTATTAGGGTTAATGTTTTTTTCGCCACGTAAAATGTCTCTTTTCCGTACATCCATGTCGGATTCTAGATCTGACGGCTGCTATCGAAAGGTATGATTCTCGTCTTCCGATTGGCGGTCTCCATGTGAGAATCGGACAACTGTGTACGGAGAAAAGACGTTTTAAGTGGCGAAAAAAACGTTAGCACTGATAGAGATACACGGTGAACTGTAGCGACAAACTAAACCGCTAATCGTAAATGCTAATTTAGTATCACTAACGCTATTTTATGTTTCTGTGTCGAAAAAATAAAAACTTTACCATAAATTTGGAATTCAACGCCAATTCGCGTAATGGCTTTGTGACTTTGTAGTTTGTACGCTAAGCAGGCGTCAGCGTTATTTTAAGTGTCAATGTGGTACAGCCGCACAGTGACAAGCGTCCGCCAGTTGACGTACTTGTGCGATTTCAAAATCGTACGAAATTCATCTTAGAGTAAAATTTAGCATTATTTTATGTTTTTTACGCTATTACATGGTTTAAAACATAGTTGTTCAAATCGCGCGATTTTTTCCTTTTTTCCAATTAAAACGTATAATTCGTGACTTTTGAATAAATCGGAAAAAAACGCGATGTACTTTCTGTCCGGTAAACTGAACGGCTGATTCACGGAAACTGTATGGTATTATACGATAGCTGTACGGGTTTGTACGGTAAATGTACGAAATTTGACGAAAATATACGTTGCACATCATAATACTTTCTGTCCGGTAAACTGAACAGAAATTTTACGGGAATGTACGGAATTGTACCAAAAATGTACGGACTATTACGAAAAGATACGGAAAATGTACGAAAATGGTACAAACTGCGGTATATGTGAAATTTATTTTTGTTTACATGTACGGAACAGTACGGACGAAAATTCATTAACGATTTTTACGATTTTTTCAAAAGGTTCAAAGCGTTTGTTACGTATAATTCGTAGCGATTAAATCGTTCGCACTAAACGCCGTGAACAACTATGGTTCAAATCCTAGGTTTCAAGTGCGAAAGCATCTGGCTACGATATACATTATTTGCCCGTACAATTTGTGTACTGTACGAGCATTTCCGTTAAAGTGCAAAAACATTTTGAAAACTATATACATGGCTTCCCCGTACAGTCCGTCTACTAAAATAGAATTTCGGGTTAAGTACGCAAGCTGTACGGAAGAGCAGCGTGTCGCGTTTTCCGATCATTTTCGCACATTAAACCGTACGGTTAAAATAGTAATATCTTCCGAAAAGAATTTGCAAGGGACCATCACTCCTTCCACTGTAATTAATTAATTATGACTGTTACCATCGGCGTGCTCCACCGGGAATGAGGAATTCTCTTGAGCGGCTCCCCGGCGTTCAGTAATGTTAAAATTTGCTTTGGTTGACTTTATTAGGTTTTGATATTTTTCTTGTCGGTTTTGTTAGGTTATTGGGTGAATGGCGGATCGGAGGTTTTTGTGTTGATTCTTTTCTCCCGCATCCTTACTCCGTCATTTTCGACTGTAATTTTTTATACTCAAAATTGTTTTACTTTAGCACCTCATTAAATAAAACTGTCTACAGCTACTATTACAAAAGGGCAGCAAGACGACCTCGACTATTGTTACAGTTAGCTCACTATCTTTTATATTATTTTTTACGTCTTGTTAATAGTGCTGTATATTGCATCATACTTTTGAATGTTCCCGCCGCAATATGATTTTGCATTAAATCAAAGTCGATTTAATTTGACAGAAACATGATATTTGTTCGATTATTTCTTCAATGCAATGATAAATGATAAACAGTACGCTACACCGCGCATCGTTATTAGTGTCAACGACTCTAATTTGGGTTCTTAAAATTTTGATTTTTTTCCAAAAATAGTGTACATGATTTCCAAAATTAAATAAGCAACGCTATTTAAGGAAGTGGACCATAATCTGCCACGTTTCTTGCACTAAATTAGAATTGTTAACACTAATTTGTTTTTTACACTATTTAAACCTTGACACTAATAACGATGCGCGGTGTAATAGAACAGAGGTACAGTTCTTTGAGCAGAGAACTACTTTGTTTGAATTTACGTGATGTCCATGTCAGTTGTAACTGCCCTTTGCTATTGTGTTAATCACTTCAATTAGAGTGAGTATCCTCTTTTTCTGGCAGAAAATCATAAAATAGTGTTGATAACAATATTTAATGGAGTCTGCTTGTGGATGGCCGTCATTGCTAAACCAATTTTTCGCTAACACCAATAATTCCTTTACACTAAAAGCAAAATGAGCAGTTTAGGACATCGCCTCAAAGATACATATATATTTGAAACAAATAAAACGTGTTTATAAAAGACTTTGTTCTTTCTTGTTAGGCCATATAACAACTGCCTCATATTGCGCACAAAAGTATATGCCAATGAAGTCACATGGAATCGGTCAAAACAGTTTTTATGTCTCGGACAAAGCTTACAATATACCACGGGCTATACATAAAAACTGAAGGAATATACTGAAAAAGGATCTAAATTTGTTATTAAACTAATAAATCTAGTTAAGAGACTACAGACTGAACTAAAGTAAAAACCTAACTGATATACAAAAAGGTCGGAGGCTCCCAGTGGAACCTTTCTAATTGAGAAAAAGTAATTATTTTACAAAACAAGTTCACCTTCAAGTTTGGTGAAAAGAGAACGAAAAGGCTTCCTTCACCATAGTTTTCTTTCTCGACCTGTGACACATGTCACAAAAATCCCCACCTCACGTTTCTCAAAACAATGAGGCCCTAGCAAAAAAATTATTATGTCGATTTGTGACTGATACATGTTGAAGGAGAGAAAAACAAACAATCATCGGAATTGAATCCGTCGAAATCACAAGCTGCAAGTACAAATCCGAGACTTTCCATCGCCGAAATTGCAGATGAACGTAGTTCTTCTCCTCTTTTAAAAAGTCTCCCGTGAAATTCGACAAGTATCTGCATAGAAAGATACATAAAAAAAAGGATATGAAAAAAAAGTATGTACATAGGTACAAAAAAAGACTCGTAATTTATAAGGATGGAAGGTCGTAAACTATGCCATATCAAAACATGGTATGAACTCCCTAAACAACTTATAAATTTCGAGCTTAAATCTCACTTCTAGAATCAGGATTTCCGAAAAAAAAGTACAAAGGGGAAGCTGTTGTCACAAAGAAACCAGAAATTAAATTTTTCTTTTCCTCTCAGATGTAGTAGAAAGACAAAAAAAAGAAAATGAATACAAATACCAATAAAGGAATATGAGAATATAAGAATGTATGTAAGAACATAAGAATGTATGTAAGAACATAAGAATGTACGAATTTTCGAATGTAAGAATATGCGAATGTGAGACTGTACGAACATAAGAATGTACAAACGTAAGAATACACGAACAAAAGAGTATACGAATAGGATAAAAGAATATGCGAATAGAATATAAAAATGTACAAATATAGGAATATAAGAAGATAGGAATGTAGGGAGGTAGGAAAATAAGAAGATAGGAATACAAGAGTGCAAGAATATACGAATGTAAGGATATACGAGTGTAAGAATATACAAATGTAAGAAAATACGAATGTAAGAATATACGAATATAAGAATATACGAATGAAAGAATACAAGGATGTAAGAATAAACGAATGTAGGAATTTAAGAATAAGAATTTAAGAATGTAAAGATATAAGAATGTAAAAATGATAGAATATAAGAATGCTAAAATATAAGGATGTAAGCATATAAGAATATACGAATATAAGAACATACAGATATAGGAATATACGGACGTAAGAATACAAGAGTATAAGAATGTAAGTAAAAAGGAATGTACGAATTACGAATGTGAGAATATCCAAATGTAATAAAATACGAATGTAAGGATACACGAATAAAATAATATAAGGATGTAAGAATATAAGGATATATGAATTTAAGGACATAGGAATACCAGGACGTAAGAATACAAGGACGTCAGAATAGAAGAACGTATGAATAGAAGAAGGTAAGAATGGAAGAAGGTAAGAAAAAAAGAACGTAAGAATAGAAGAACGAAAGAATAGAAGAAAACAAGAATGCAAGAATACAACAGGAGACGAATATGAGAATGTAAGGAAAAGAACAGGAAATAAAAAAAAGGGTGTACCTGACAAACTTTGGGTGGACTTTGAGCCTCTTCCCACCCAGCAATAACTGCAAATTCTCCACCTTCTATGTCAATTTTCAGAATATCCACCTGAACAAAACAATACAAAACATAGTTCAAAAGTAGGCGTTTTTATGGTATGCCTTTGGTCGGCGCCTTTATCGTAAGTTGTGTTATGAGCTTTTCATGTGATCTTCTTAGATCGCTACTTTGATCAGCGACCGTCCGAACGTCCGAATCTGACGGTGTAAATAAAAAATTTTGGTCCGAATGTTTTAATTGGTCCAATTTTTGGTCCGAATGTTTTAATTGGTCCGAATACAATATGGGTCTTAAGGTCATATTGTATGTTTTTCATACAATAGGCATATTGTATGGGCCTACTTTCACCTACTTTTGAACTATGATACGATCTTCCCGCAAAGGGTACGGTTCGCACGGTTTGTACAAAATAAGATAGCCATAAGATTTTGATTGGTTCGCCACATTTGACATAAGGAAACTATTGTACGGAATAATGTCGGTGCGTCTGAAAAGCACCTAGAATCTTTCAAGACGCAAGTAAAGCTACAGAAGATTCCAATTTGTTGTACGGAATTTGGTCGGTGATTATATGAAAGAAGCCAGATGCGTCGCATCTTTCGTTCGAGCCTCGGGTGTTTGGGTCTACCTACGAAATTTGTACTGTACGGTGCTCACTTGACCGTACTGTCTACGGCAGTCCGCAGCCGTTTCCGCCAGTAGCGAGGAAATGTCGGCGACAATTGATCCTTTTGTACGGCTCCTGTCGTTTTAGTCTCGTTGGAATTTGCCGATATCTCTCTGGCTTTAAGGATCCTATCGCAACCGTCCGATTGTGCTTTCAACTTCTAATGGGTGCTTCTTGAAATTTTGCGGACGGTAAGATTCCCTGACAAATGAGTTTCGCATGCTTCCAAAATAGCTGCCATAAAAGATGTTTGCACTTTGCACTTTAAACCACAGGTTTTAATGTGCAAAGACAATTGGAAATGCTATATAATGTGTGTAATGTGCTATACTGGTTTACAATACGTGGCGTTTCCGATTGTTGCACACATGAAGCCGATCCTGTCGTTTTCTCGGTCTATCGTACTTTTTGTCTTTTTCAAACTCTGTCCTGTACTCCTGTCCAGAGGTCGCAAAAGTCAAAATTTTACATAACCGAAACCGACCGTTTTTTTTTTTTTCAAAATCTAACCGACGCCCGACCGGGTTATGTCACGCTCCAAAATTGTTAACCGCTAAACCGACCGGCGTTTACGAAAATAAAAGTTAACCGAAACTCAATTTCTCGCGACTAACCGTGTCCGCCCGTAACCGAAAAAGTACAAAATTAACTAATGTACGACGTATGAATAAGCCAAAAATTAGGATTTGTCGCGTTCCTTTAGATTTGCGAAATGAATAATGTTTACTACCATGTCAAATTTGCGACGCTTTGTTGCGTTCCCTAAGATTTGCGAAATGAATAGTGTACTACTGTGTCAGATTTGCGAGGCTTTGTCGCGTTCCCTAAGATTTGGGAAATGAATAGTCAATAGTGTTACTACCGTGTCAGATTTGCGACGCTAATCATGATGTCACGTACTTCCACGATACCAAAGAGTACAAAGTACAATAATGTTGGATTGTATGGACAGTACAAATTTTTCATTTTTTTTGGTTTTTTGGTTGACCGACCGTAACCGACCGTTTTTTTTTTTGGTGAATCAACCAACCGCAACCGCCCGGCCCTCAAAATTTGGCAACTGAACCCGTTCCGGATTCGGCGTGGGCGGTCGGTTAACAGTCAGTCACGGTTTCGGTTGATCGTTTGCGACCTCAGCTCCTGTCTTATGGTTGGATATCGGGTCGCATCACTGAAAATATAACCGAAGCTATCAAAATTCTGTCTATGTGACGATGTCTGACAAGCTGCCAATGCCCGATGTTCCAACCTACTGTAATGATGACATACCGATATTGGAGAGACATGGACCTATGGGCGATATGGCGTGTCAAATTTTCACTTGCTACATTGGCGATACACAAATTTTGATGATAAGTGCCACGAGGCCTCAACTTTTAGAAACGACACCTTTCGCGTTCCATATTGTGCAATGCGACCTTCCATCTCAGTCCTCCAACGAATTCTAGAACGCATTAATTTTTAAACTACACCGCGAAATGCTATTAGCGTTAACAAATATTTAGTGTTAAAGAACAATTAGTGTGATAAACGCTAATTGGGAATTTGCTGATTTCCAAGGAAATCAGTCACTCTAATTTGGTTTTAAGGGTTTTTTTTATCATTCTATTTAAGAATTAGGGTTAAAATTTTGGGGCGCCGCAATAGCCTGATTAACGCCAATAGCGATTTGCGGTGTACGATACACCGCGAATCGCTATTAGCGTTAACAAATATTTAGTGTTAAAAAACAATTAGAGTGATTAACGCTAATTGGGAACATAGGGATTTTCAAGGAAATCAGTCACTCTAATTTGGTTTTTAAGGTTTTTTTTATCACTCTATTTAGGAATTAGGGTAAAAATTTAGGGTCACGGAATTAGAGTGATTAACCCTAATAGCGATTCGCGGAGTAAATAACACCTTGAATCGCCGATAAAGCGTTCATAATGCTAATAACGATTCAAGGTGTAGCCGTCCACAACTGTTATTCCAAGGGCGCACTACACCGCGTATCGCTATTAGTGTTAATGCTTTTTTTCTCGCTTAAAACCATAGTTCAAAAGTAGGCGTTTTTATGGCAGGCCTTTGGTCGGCGCCTTTATCGTAAGTTGTGTTATGGGTTATTCATGTGATCTATTTAGATCGCTACTTTGATTAGCGACCGTCCGATTGTCCGAATCTGACGGTGTAAATAAAACATTTTGGTCCGAATGTTTTAATTTGTCCAATTTGGTCCGAATATTTTAATTCATCTGAATAACTCCGAATACAATATGGGTCTTAAGGTCATATTGTATGTTTTGCATACAATAAGCATATTGTATGGGCCTACTTTCACCTACTTTTGAACTATGCTTAAAACATCTTTTCTCCGTACACACTTGTCCGATTTTCCTATGGAGACCGATGATGGGAAGGTGTGAATCTAGGCTTTCAATCGCAACCGTCGGATCCATAATCTGACAAGCATGTACGACGAAAAAATGTTTTAAGCGGCAAAAAAAACATTAACACTAATAGTGATACACGGTGTACTGTAGCCCTAGCTTGTTCCTTGTCGTCATCCATTCATGCCGAAACCAAACTCTACTGAAGTATATCTATTGAAATTATTAGATTTATGTGGTATTTTCAAGATCTAAATAGTTTAGAAATAAAAAGGCGGACAGCTTGCCTCCACCTCCTCTCTATACCCACCATACTTGTTGCAGTCATTGAAGGATAGAGAGAGTGGTTGAGCCATGGCTATCCTAGCTCAGCAGGCACGACTAAAGAGTGACTTATGTCACTCTCAACAAAAGGTTGAGTCCGGCAAGACTCGAACCTTTGACCGGCAGAGCGCGGCGTAGCCGATAGCTCTAACTAGTCTATCGTAGAAGTCCGTTAGGATACATTAGGTTTGATAATTATATAAACACTGTTGAAACCATGAATTTGATTAATGGGATGGCGAACAAAAGAACATAGAACCAATGTTATATAGTGTGAACATTATCTTGCACGAAAACAAATGAATCAGACATTTGTTTCGACGACGTACATTTAATATCGAATTTAATCCGACGACGTATATCACTGCCAAGATTGTGGAATGGTCACTTTGGCGTTTATGGATATGGCATGACATGACGTCACGTGGAGGGATGACATTTGGTCGCAGGAATTCCAGGGAACATAAGGGCAAGTTAAAAGTGGACACGCGTCCACTCAATGGCGTTGCCGTACATAGGCCGTACAGAAAGTACATCAGCCATAGTACTTTTCTGTACCCTACAGTGATCTGATTGGTTTGTACTTCAATAGATAGGGGTTGTGAGAGGGATTTAGGACTTAGAGAATTTGGTAGGTAGTAACCTCCCTCCTTTTGAGAGTTTGTATAAACTTGGCATCTTTGCCACCTCATAATTAATCGGCTAGTTGGTCGTTTTCAGTGATTCTTTTTGCTACAAACTCAAAGGAGTCCAAGCTGCACAGAGGTGCAGTCAAACTATCAATTTGCCCTCTTGGGTAGCAGTGATTGTGGCTTGAAGTGGGTTAGTTAAACATTATTTAGAGGCTTCATGTATATTGTCGTCCAATTGAGGACACAGAATTGCAATATCCATATGGGGGTGTAATCACCATATAACGGAATAAACAATGTCATTACCAAATACAATGGATCACCGTTAGACATATCTATTGTGGGTTTAGGGTCGCCATACATGCACCCTCTTTGGCATGCATTCAATATCTATTGTGTACAATTCAGTAGCCCATCCGAACGACCAACGTAAGACTCAGTTATGAACATAACCATACGACTTGAACGGCTACCCACAAAGGGTATTTCGTTGTAAAGGGGCTCAATCGCAGGCACCCTGGGCGATCATTATGTAACCCTCGAAGTTAGATAGCGACAAAAATTGTACATTAACAAAGTATTCACGCATTGTCACATTGCATTCTAATGGCACTAACAAAGACATGGCATCCGATATAGACGACTTGGTACTTGAATCGACGCGGTGTCCTATACACCGCGAATCACTATTAACGTTAACAAATATGTAGTGTTAAAGATAATTTGTGTGATGGACGGTAATTGGGAATTTGGGGATTTTCAATGAAATCAGTCAATTTAATTTGGTTTTTAGGGTTTTTTGCATAATTCTAATTAAGAATTAGGGTTAAAATTCCGGGGCGGCGCATTAGCATGATTAACGCTAATAACGATTCGCGATGTAGTGTATTGTACACTGTGTATGAGTATTAGGGCTAATATAATTTTATCAACTTAAAACATATTTTCTACGTTCACACTCATCCGATTCACAATTTGAGACAGCCAATCGGAAGTTGAGAATCTTGCCTTTGAATATCCACCATCAAATCCATAATCCAACAGGTGTGTACGGAGAAAACATGTATTATGTGGCAAAAAAAACATTAACCCAAATAGCAATTCGCGGTGTACTGTACAGTACTGTACTCTTTTGAATTGTTCATTACCCAGTGATGCCGCCACTTGTGCGATCTCTAAACGACTGGGGCGTACAGACAAATGCAGTGGTGGATCCCATTTGGTTTTATACTTCAGCGTGGCCGCCATCTGTTGGCTTCCAACAATGCTACAGTTATGGTGCAAATCTTTGGCAGCATAACAAGTAGAGTACAATACAATATTGTATTGTATTATAATGTACTATACTTGGCACGCCTGAGGTCCGAACCTAGAACAGTGGATGAAAAATAGTAAATATGGAATTTCAAGTGGTGTACAGTTGCGTTCGAAAAATAAAAGTGTTAGAGCCCGTACTTTTGAAAAGGAAGAACTTCCACATTTTACTGTTTTCATGCGTCCATCTCAGTCAACTAAACTGCCCATCGTTTTTAGATTAAGGATATAATAATGTTGATGCGATATTGAAACATATGATACCAATTTAGTGCAAGGAAACGGTTCAGGTTTTAGTCCTTTCCCTTAAATAGTGTTGCTAACACCAACATATAATTTAGGCAACCGAATTAGTTTTATTGACGTTGATAACAATGGGAAGTGCATTAATAGCATATTGACTTACTCAAATAAAATATTGAACGAAAGAAAAGGGACAACTACACAGTATACTAATTTCTTAGATATGTAAGAATAACTATATGATAATTCTATTAAAATTTTACGTTTCAATTTTGGCGTTATAATGTTGATAAAATGAACATACTCTTGCACGCTTTAACAAGTAAATGATACATTGTTAATCCACCATAATTGGTTTTTCTTTTTAACCGCGTACTCGCTTTTGCTGATTCTTTTTCCATATGTATGATATCACCAAATGAATCAATTGAGCCATAGTCATACGCCAAACTTCAAACCAACTTTGTACTCAAAGTCGTACCTAATGTACTCCTTGTAATTAAATGTTACGTACATTCGTGATTTAGTTCACTAACCTCAAGCACAAACCCATTAAGCCACCCACGTTAGAAGAAATTGAAGAGCACAATTATAAGAGCATAACATCCACAAAAAGGCCACGTGTACCTTTAAATTGAGAACGTGCTAAGAATGTATCTGACGCTTCGTGTTTGATTGCAAATATTGCTCCGCTACCTACGATAACTATGGCATCACTTACAATTTAATGGGTTATTAATCTCCCCCCACCGGGCGAGCAACAAAGCAAATGGAGGGTGCTCGTCTATATGTTAATCACGAATGCAGTGTGGCTTGCCTAAAATTGAAGGGTGCGACAAGTCGAGCCTTGTACGAAGTGCAAAAAAAAATTGAGGAAAAAATAAACGGAGGAGCAACATTTCAAACTTTGGCCCACTAGCAACGAACAAGATAAAATCAACCCCGCGCTAATCCACCAAAATGCACGAGATAATTTTTGCTGAAAAAAAGTCGATCACGCTCCCTTTCCCTTCCTTAGCTCTTTGTGTTTCGACGCGTTTAAGGACTTTAGGTTTAAAGCATTAATGTATAACTTTTCCAATGAGATATTAGATTACTACAAGCCTACCATTCAAATTGTAGCGCTTGAAGAATCTTTGACTCTTTGAAAAACTGAGGAAAGTTGGGTTAATCACGGGTTTTTAATATTTGATGACAAACATAGGTGGTACCACCCAAAGTAAATCATATAAGCATTAAAAACCTTTGACCATTTTTATGAATTGACAAATAACCTACGTGGTCCCACACTTGGTAAAACAAGTAATTGAGAGACAATCTAATGGCACTACATGATGGAAACTCGGCCTGAAAACCACAGGTAGTTAATGTATCCGTACAATTAGTAGCACCTATTGATAGAGAGACAACTTAATGGCGAGACTATCTAGCTTGAAAGCGTTCTAAATGATAATTTATTTTCCTTCTTCGTTACCATTATTACATAACATCAGGCAAAAACGCCTCTTGTAATTATTTTGTACGCTGCAACACAAGATTTCCATACAATTTTGTACACAAGGCAGATGGAAGTGAAATTCTATAGGTTCCATTTCCCCACAAAAATCGCAGACCTAAAGAAGCTTATCTAGATAGTACTGACGCCAAGTTGATAAAAACCCAAATGACCGACACCTTGATAGTTAGAACTCGTATACAGCTTCACCCCTGTGAAAGAAGACTTCCTGTGTGCTCAGTTTTACCAGAGAATGTAAAGCTTGAACATGTGTTTTGGACAGCATTCCCCACTTTAACTTTCCTTTAGAAATGCCACCAACCTGGCAATGAAAAACTCTGACCAACTACACTTTTGTGTAGAATGGACTCCCTTGAGTCCGCAGCAAAAACAATCTTTGAATTTGCTCCTCTGAGCAGTTAGTTATGGCTGGCCAAAGATGGCCTATAAATACAAAAGGTCACCCGGAGAGAGGCGCCTCATTCACACTAAGTCCCTTAACTCCTACTTACATCTACCTTCTACTGTACCCTAGACCAATCAAAAGAGTGTATAGTACAAGAAGGTATAGTGGCCGATTGTACTTCTCGTACGACCATTGTAAAACATGGCCTTCTGGTTGACACTTGTCAGCTTGGGAGCCATCGTTCCTCCTCCCATCTTTTCCAGCGTTAAATGATGTGGCGCCATGTGGCTCAGAGCGCCCATATGTCCGAAAGCCGCCAAATATTCATTCGGGTTTGGCGGGGGCAAGGTCGTCTCTCCGATCATGTATTTTACATGGTTAGATTCGTGTCCGCGAGCGCCGTTTGACTATAGATGCCGTTTCGTCAGTTTTGGTATGTTTAAGTGGAAGTGACGTTTGCGTATCCCTAAAATAAAATACCAAACCACATCCGTGTATCGTTTCGTTAATGCCTTAATTGTGAAGGCGTCAGTCGTAAAATAACTTTGTAGACCTAGGTTCAAATCCTATTTAGGGCAACATTTTGGTAATCTATCAATCTCTCTACCTGTCTGCCTGTTTCTTTCTGACTATGGCGGCACCCATGGGGACTCTCTCTCTCTTCACTCTAGAGTCTAAATTAAGAAGTGAATATTAAGTATTTTTTTTTCAACAGGAAGCGAACTGCATGTTTTTGTAGAAAAAAATAAGGAGGCGAAAATAGGTCCCAACTTTACATTTTGTATGCACGTACACATTAATATTTTTTTCCACGGTACAATAAATAACTTTTCAATTCGTTCAAAAATACACCAGACCAAATCCTCCTTCGAACATCTATGAGGAATTGAACATCCGCATTATTGCGAATCGTTCTGTCCTTAACTTTGTTCGAACCTTGGATTATAGCATTTTCCAAAGTTTTGGCGAATCCCTCATTGGCGATCGACCTCTATTAGAAAAAATATTCATCGGTTTACGTACAAGTATAAAAAGTTACGATGAGCGTGTAAATTAAGCAATTTAAATCTAAGACGAGCATCGCACAAAAAATCTACATTTAGACTTGAAGCTAAACAGAAATCTTCCCATCAAACCTGCACATGAACTTTAAAGTAGACCAATAAACTTAGAAATAGACTTTAAGCTAAACTTATACATACAAATTAGCTTAAGTAACAACTTGAATTGAAACATTAACCATGATTGGATTTGCCACTTTGCATAGCCTTTTGACTGTTTTGAAATTAAATTTTCCAAAAGGCAGTAAAAACACCAAGAAAATGGCCAATTCGATTGACGTTGAAGGTGGTGTGGATAAAAATTATTGTTTTTGAAGAATTTGTTTCGTACACACAAATACACTACAAGATGTATGCAAATTAGGGGAGTATTTGATCGACATAGGTTTATGTGATTTGGTACGGCATTACTCCGAGGATCGCGAAGCGATCCGAATGTGGAGATGCGACGCAATCTTATACGAAGAGTGTAGCGACATTTAATGCGACGCTACAAATCTTTGAGAAGTATGTAACGGATTGATTTGTTCTTTACGGCCAATGGCGGTACCAACTTTAGTTACGTGGCGTGAGGACAATCAACAAGTATTACAACCGACTATTCGCGACAATGATTTACTCTAGGGCATTTCGAACCAAATCACCTTGAGAAAAATGTTGACGTACTCGAAATAGAGCAGGTCCTCAGATGACCCGCAAATATTGAATTAGGTGGACGTGGGAAGTTCGAATGTGAATAACTTAGTGATAAGCAGGCTGTCCGATGCTAATTAACATAACGGACGTTTTTGTACATACAAACAAATTAAAGTTGACTTCAGGTAGTGTGAGGAATCAACCAAACTAGCTCTTGCCAAAAAGACAATCATTGTGGGGGTGCCAATTAGCTTATTAGTAAACATGCGCATTTGAACCTTTTGTTGTTTTGTCACATATAGGTGGCTCACAATTGTATATATTCCTGAGAGCCTTGTTGAACATTCATCAATGTGTTAAGGAAAGTAGGGACCTAAGATGTATTTCTTTAGAGTTGTCGAGTGTAGCAAACGTAGATAAGAAATATGGTTGATAGCGTTGCTTTGTTGCCATAAGAGTTTTTCGGAGATATCATGTGTTTTTAAGTTGCTTACTGCTTTGTGCATATGATTCATGTGTTATGTATTCTTTTATGTGTGTTGAGCTCATTTTACGTAATTCATGAGGTGTAGTTCTTGATGTGTCACAAGATTAATAAGATCATGTAGGGAGTGAATATCATTATTTATGGTGGACTATATTACTCAACGTTGGGGATGCAATAGTTTGGGTTTTTTTCGTGGTCTATTTTAGACCAAGGAACAACAGGTTATGGGCCGACAACCCAACTATTTACGTCAAGTTGAGAAATAATAGTGTGAACTGAATGCTCTAAGTGAGCATTATAAGCAACCATGTGTGGCTGAGTGTTAAGTGAATGCTCTAAGTGAGCATTATAAGCAGCCATGTGTGGCTGAGTGTTAAGCGAATACTCTAAGTGACCATTATAAACAACTATGTGTGGCTGAGTGTAACAGGGTTACAAAGTTGGGTACTTAGTAGCTAGCAACTAGGCTGCTATACTTACGGTATAAGAGCAGCGCAGCTGCGATTCCAGACAAGCACAACATAGTAGCGTAGCAACCTAGCGACGTAGCTACTTAGTAGCGTAACAGTATAGCTGCGCAACAAAGCAACGCAGTTTAGCAGTTTAGCAACGCCGCGGAATGTAGATAGAACAGTATTGTTCTAGAAGGATATTTTGAGATTTGTCTCGGCTGACCGTGAAGGTCCACGTGTACAGTTCTACAGTACTAGGTTGACTACCAGCTAGTTAGTTTAAACAGTGAAGTAGGCCTAGTCAGCAGGAGACTCTTTGAGTAGACCTTCGCAGCGAGCGTTGAATCTTGTAATCTCCTTCCGAGTAATAAAACGCAACCTTGTCTGTCATTGCTGTGTGCTCCTGCTGTTGCTACGGGAAGATCCTTGGAGCTTTCCAGTGTGTATTGAGGTGTATTGTGGTGCTTATTTTTGTCCCTTTTACACTGGTATTGGATCAATTACCCGTGACCCAACAGCATGGACGAACACGGTGTATCCACTACAAAAATGTTGGCGCAAGTTCTCAAAGAGTTAAAAAGCGTTAGATTACAAAACGCGCAGCTGAGCAACACCGTCGCAACTTTGAAATATCGTCTTGGTGAGCGACCTCATGGAGGCATAGAGAGGGACTATAGGAGACCAAAATTAAGACATCCCGACGAGATCGACCCTGCAAGGCACAAGAACCTGGACACGTGGCTATTCTCTGTTGCGAATTATCTCGAGAATTTTCCTAGCCTATCATACCGTGAGAAGATTCACTACGCGGGTGGTCTTCTTAAAGGGGCAGCGGGAGCATGGTGGAGGACATTGGTGGAGAATGATGAGATATTGACTGTTTGGGCTCCCTTCATTCAATTCCTTCGTGACGCTTGGCAGCCTGTCAATACGGTCAAGGCTGCAAGAGATAAGATCATAGTGTTGAAGCAAAGAACTTACGTGTTGGATTTTACACAGCGGTTTTTCGAGTGCAAGTTTCAAATACCTACAATGACGGAGGATGAAGTTGTGGATCGCTACGTGAAGGGGCTTAAATCATCCATTCGTAGGGGGATGTGGAACAATGCCTTGCTCAGGAAAGCACAACTCCTAGTCTCTCGGCAATCATTCAGTTTGTTGAGCGGACCGATTGAATCGACTTCACCTTCCGTATACCTTATCATTATGGGTCGAGCACGGGCGGAGGAGGTCGACGAGAGAATGGTCCAACTCCCATGGAGCTCGTAGCAATTAC
Source organism: Zygnema cylindricum (assembly GCA_037447655.1). Lineage (NCBI taxonomy): Eukaryota > Viridiplantae > Streptophyta > Zygnematophyceae > Zygnematales > Zygnemataceae > Zygnema > Zygnema cylindricum. The sequence continues at coordinate 205,370 of JBBHKE010000855.1, forward strand.
TGAGGATAAGGAGGTGGTCAACGTGCTGCGGGAAAAGAAGAAAACTATTAAGACCTAGGCCAACAACTTGTCCCCCGAGGAGCTCCAACGGAGGAGGCAAAATGGCTTATGCTTCCACTGCGGTTCCCCGAACCATATGGCCCGAGAATGTCCAAAACGCGAAGGTCCAAGAAAGGTGAAACTTAACGTCATGAGGTTAGCCGGTGAAGGAGGAGACCCTTTGATATTTCGAGGTCAAATTAGAGTGAGCACAACTAGCTTCATGGTGGACTCCGGAGCATCGAGAAATTTTAACAACGAGGCGACAGTGAAAAGGTTGCAACTTCCTCTCGTGGTGCTTAAGGATCTTCAGTTGGTACAATTGGCCGACAGAAGTTCCTTATCAATTACCTATTGTACTCCAAGGTTACGCGTCGGAATTGGGAAATTTTGATGGTACGACACTCTTCATATATTACCTCTTGGGGACCATGAGGTAATCTTAGGGAAGCTGTGGCTACAAAAATGGTATCCGAAGATCGATTGGAGAAGTGGCGCCATGAAAGTGAAGAAAGGTGAAGAAGAGTTTGAGGTAAAAGCGGGAGCGGCTAGTATAGGAACGGAAAAAAGACGCCTACTTTCGGCCTTACAGCTTAAGAGGGCACTCAAAAAAGGGGAAACTATTAGTATGGCGGACGTCCACCCCATGGAGGAGGCAAAGGAGGAGATTCCGGAGGAATGGAAGAAGAAGGACCTCGACTCAAACTCTGAGACCTCGATAAGTCCTCAGAGTGGACAGCTTCTAAGAAGCCTATAGGATAACCATGACCCCTATGTGTTTCAGCAAGAATAACTGCCACCTTGGCAAACAAAAACTCTAACCACCTTCATCCGTGTGAAGGCAAGATTCCCTTTAGTCGATAGCAAAAAAGAATCTCTGAATTTGCTCCCCTGAGCAGTAAGTTATAGAGGGTCAAAGTTGACCTTTTGTACAAAAGCTCTCTGGGAGAGTGGGTCCTATCTACCAATTTTTTCTAAGTCTTATCTCTCTCACAAACTCTATCTACTGATGTACGGACTAATCATATTACTCTTGCATACACAAAATTACATCTGCCGGTGTACTTTCTATACGAATACTGTACGACGTGTCCTAAATGTCGACACGTGGCATATCCTGATTCGCTCTTTTAATCCCCGGAGATGCCGCGATCCAATGTCTTTCTGCCACGTGTCATTCGATGTGGCGATGACCACAAACCGCCAAAATCCTCTTCCACGATCTGGCATTCATTCCAGCCGTCCGATTAAATGCATATTTAATCGTAGCCGTAATAAATACCTGCGCGGTATTCGTTTCGCTATCGAAACAAATGCGCGGTACTTGTTCTTTGTTAGTACCTTAATCCGTACTTTTACATAACTGGATCTATGTATCGTGTAAGCAGTTGTAGTTAAATGAATTATCCTACGTAATTATATTTAAATAATTATCAAACCCAATACAATGTATCATTAGTCGTAGACTTATTGTTAGGACTACTGGCTACCGGCTATATATCATTCCGTAGGTACCACGATCAAATCCTGGTTCTGACATCTATTCTTTTAGAAAATAAATCGGTAAATAAACTAATATATTTCCCGTAAATCTCTGGAGAGCCTAGGCAGCCATGGCTCTAGCTTCCACTCCAACATCCCAGTGACTACGACAAGTGTGGGAGTTGGAGAGAGAAGTTAGAGATAGACTGCCTCGGCTTCTTTGTGTATTTTAATTTAGAACTAGAAAATACTAAAAAATGAACCATCAATTTCTACATTCCCCTTATTTTCTAGTCAATCTTTAATTTAAGACCACACTTCTCCCTGCAAAAAATTAGCTTAAGGGAACGCACACGTTTGGTCATCATATCTGCTACCATCTCGCTATTTGATCAGTACTCTCAATTGATTATTTTTGTTTTCTACTTTCTCTCTAACAAAGATGAGTCTAATGTCTATGTGTTTGGCTTTAAAATGATGTTTAGGATTGGCATAAATAGCGATTGCTGCATGATTATCACAAAAAGTTTTCTGCACACCACTCATAAGGTGACCGAGCTCACCAAGCAAAGACTTGACCCACATCAATTCTTTTACAGCAAAGCAAGATGCCATATACTCAGCCTCCATGGTGGACTGAGCAATAACCTTTTGCTGTTTGCTACTCGAACAGCAAGCCCCATCACCCACATATAATACATATCTAGAAGTAAATCTCCTCATCAGAGCATCACCATAACTGACATCACTCCAAGTGGTGATGTCAATATTCTCCCCACCCAAATGCAACCATAGATACCTAGTTCGTATCAAATATATAAGGACTCACTTAGTTGCCTCCCAGTCCTTCTTACTGGGAGCATTTAGACTTATACTCAGCACTCCTACAACTGCAGTTAAATCCGGCCGGGTACAATTCATAAAATAGAATAGGCTTCCCACTACTTGTCTGTAACGAATAGTCTGCATGAACTTCTGTTCTTCAAGACTTAATTCCTCATCTAAGACTATGACTCCTTTTTCCTCACTCCCCTCACTTCCTTTCTTTAACTCTATTGGAGTTGTAGAATTATTAGCTTTATCTATTTGAAATTTTTCCTGCATGTTCCCTATTGCTTCTTTTTTAGTCAATCATATAAATCTTTCTTTCTCGGTCACTTTCTATTTGAATTCCCAAAATATATTTTGCTTCTCTCATATCCTTCGTTTCAAATCCCCCTTTAAGACAAGTTTTCAGTTTATTAATTTTTTCTATTGATTTACTTAAAATAAGCAAATCATCAACATAAATTGCAATAAATATAATACCTTCCCCATCTTCAAAAACATAGATTTAGTGATATAAGCTGATCCGGATATATTCCAGACCGGTAGGGAACTCATCAAGTTTCTTATTCCATTGTCAAAGCGCCTGTTTCCAACCGTAAAGGGATATAATCAGCCGACATACCTTACTCTCCTCTCCTTCCTCCACAAATTCTTCGCGTTATCGCATGAAGATCTCCTTTTCTAATTCTCCATGCAAAAAGGCTGTCTAGATGTCCATCTGGTGCACCTTCATGTCTTCCGCTGCTGCTAGAGTGAGAAGTATGCGGACGAAAGGAAATTTGACGACCGGGCAAAGGTTTCCTCGTAGTCAATTCCCTCCTTTTGTGTAAATCCTTTTGCCACTAATCGAATCTTATAACGCTCAATTGTGTTTTCAAGGTTCAGTTTTAATTTGAAAACCCACTTACAACCGATTGGTTTTCGGTTAGGTGGACAATCCACCAGCTCCCAAGTATCGGCTGCCATAATTGAGGCCATCTCCTCATTGATGGCTGTCTTCCACCGGTTTCTTTCTGAGGAAGTCATTGCCTCTTTATAAGTCTGAGGTTCATCTTGATGAGATAGTTTTTTTACCTTGTTATTAACCTATTTTTCCTGCAATCTTTTGCTACCTCTCCTTCCCCCCTCAAAATTTGTGGCCAGAATAGATGGTTATTGTTGAAATTTATAGATTTCTAGAGTATTTTCTAGGTTTAAATATGGTTTTATAAAAGGAAAAAGAAAAGGACGGACAGCCTGCCTCCACCTCCGCTCTCTAGCCCCCATACTTGTTGTAGTCACTGAAGGAAAGAGAGAGAGGTTGATCCATGGCTGCCTTAGTTCAACAGACAGCTATTTTTAGTAGGTTACTAAAAATATACTTGCAGACCAGAGATTTGATCCCGGTACCTGCGGTACGTCTAATCGACCGGTAGCGGTCAGCTTTATCCTAATAGACTAGGACCAATGCTAAGTGCTATGGTATGTGATAGATATATATTTAGTTCGAAAGGATAAAGTTCATTTAACTAAAACTGTTTACGGCGTACATATATACAGTTTTATAAACTACGTCGTACGACGCTAATTCAAAACGGATACCACGCATTTTATTTCTACATCGGAACAAATATCGCGCAAGTATTTATTCCGGCCAAGATTACGTTTCGCATATAATCCAACGGCGCACATCATCGCCGAAATCCCGGAGTGGTCACTTTGGCATTTAGTGACGTGGCATCACCTGGCGCCACGTGGGGAGACATCATTCGGTCGCGGGAATTCCGAGGAACGTACGGATGAGTGGAAAGTATACACGCGTCCACTTATGGCCTTGTCGTACAGAGGCCGTACAGAAAGTAAATCGGCAGTAGTACTTTCTAGTACTATACAGTTTTGTGATTGGTTCGTACAGGCAATAGATAGGAGCTGTGAGAGGGAATTAGGAAAAACTAGGACTTAGGAAAATTTAGGTAGATAGTCCTCTCTCTCAGAGAGTTTGTATAAATTGGCATCTTTGCCACCCTATAACTTATCGCCTGGCTGGCCGTTTTCAGTGATTCCTTTTTCTACGGACTCAGGGGAGTCCACGCTACACAGGGGTGCAGTCAAATTGTCAGTTTGCCTTCTTGGGCAGCAGTGGTTGTGGCTTAAAGTGGGTTAGTTAAATACTATCTAGAGGCTTCCTGTATTCTGTGGTCCAATGGAGGACACAGAATTGCAGGTTATGGGCCCACCCTCTAGGGTGCCCACCTTCAATGGATCTGGGTTCATCTATTGGGAAGCCATGATGATGGGAGCTTTGTGTGAAAAATGATACTGGGGTATCGTCAGTGGACAAGTGAAACGTCCACCTTCAGGAACTCCACCAGGATTTGGGGGAGTAAGGTTTCCTGCAACAACGGCTGCCTCGGCGGAGGAGGCAGATGATGGGGACAGCAGTGTGTCCGAAAAGGGGAAAGGGAAGGAGACACCCCTTACTCCTATTGCCATAGTATCGGGAGCGGCAATTGTGAAGACCGTGGAGAACGATACTCAAATGTGGGAGGATGTAAACATGGCTGCCAAGAACTTCATTTTGAGGCACCTCACTCAAGGTTTGGCCACTCCTCATCTTCACATTTACAAGGCAGAGGAATTGTGGGAGAGTTTGGTGGAGATTTATAGAGCTAGAACTATTCAGGAGCTCCAGTTGGCTGAGCAAAAGCTATTGAGTTACACTTACAAAGGAGGAAAGATGTTAGATTACTGTAATGATCTTTCTTGTTTGTATATGGAAATGGAAAGTGCCGGGTGGACAGGTACAATGAAAATGAAAGTTAACACCCTTATCATGAAATTACCAGATGAGTTCGAAAACATAGTGTACCGAGTACAGGGAATGCCTGATAGTTCATGGAAATGGAACACAGTAGTCAGGATGATACTTGTGCAGGAAAACACAATGGAGATTAGGAGAGGAGGAAAGAGCATTCAAGCTCTAGCAGCAGGAGGGGACCGATGGGGGAAGGATCCGAAGAAACCTTATAGAGGGGAAAGAGATAATTCTGGGGGACAGAGGCCCCCAAAGGGTCTTTGTCATTATTGCAAAAAGCCGGGACACTTTATTGCAGATTGTGTCAAGTTGTCAGAGCTGAGGCTCCAAGAAAACCGTGGAGGGGGTTCTTCCGGAGGGAAGAAAAAGGCACTTGTGGTTACAAAAGTGTCAGGAGAAATCGAGGATGAGTCATCTGAGGAGGATGGGGAGATTCTTCTTGACGAGAGTCTGGAGGAGAAGGAGATCCCTCGGAGGCAGAAGTGTGCCCTTGGAGCAATTCGGGAAGCTCCACAGGAAGGATGGATCATCGACTCAGGTGCATCCATGCATATGTGCCGTGATAAAGAACTCTTCACTAAGCTACGAAAGATTCCTACTGTAGAGATAGAGTATGGGGATGGGAGAGTGGTTACTACAGATCTAGTGGGATCAGTAGATCTGAAAGTCTTAGTGGAGGGTAAGACCTCTATACTTACATTCTCAGATGTACTTTACATTTCTCAGTTGAGTAAAAATCTTGTCTCTACGTCTGTGTTAGATGACAAAGAGTTTGATACCTTCACCAGGAAGGGAGTCTTTACAGCTAAGTATGGGAATGAAGTTTACTTCACAGCAGATAAGGGTAGCCAAGGAATGTTTAGGCTTAACTTGAGTAATGAAAAGAAGAATGCTTACTATGTTGGTGTTCCTAAGGTGATGATTTGGCATAAGCGTTTGGGGCATGTGCATTTTGATAGGTTAAGGGAAATGAAAAAGCTTGGGGTAGTAGATGGCATTCAGTTTGGGGATAATGAAATAATGGATGATTGTAGTGGTTGTGCTCAAGGTAAGGCTCACAGACTTCCCTTTCCCAAAGCCGCCACATATAGAGGTGAGAAAGTGTTAGATTTGGTCCACACAGATATTTGGGGACCTGCAAAAGTACCTTCGGTTGGAGGAAAGAGGTTTATGATGACAATAACTGATGATTGGTCTAGATACTCTAGAGTCTACTTTCTGAAAAATAAGTCTGAAGCATCCACTTACTTCAAAGAATATAAAGCTTGGAGTGAGAAGTTGCATGAAACCCCTATTAAGAGGATAAGGAGTGATAATGGGGGGGAATATACCTCTAACCAGTTTGAGGAATATCTGAGAGATGAGGGAGTGCAACACCAGAAAACTGTACCATATAACCCGGAACAAAATGGGGTAGCTGAGAGGTTGAATCGAACACTAGGAGATAGTGCATGTAGTATGTTGGCAGACAAGAAAATAGGAAAGAGATTTTGGGCAGAGGCAATGAACTGTGCCAACTATATTAAAAATAGAGTCCTTACCTCAGCTGTAAAGGGAGTGACACCTTATGAGAGATGGGTTGGAAGGAAACCAGATATCTCACACCTTAAAGTATTTGGTAGCCAAGTTTACAGTCTTGACACGGATAGGAAAAACTGGAAACTAGATGCTAAGGGAAAACCTGGATACTTTGTGGGATATGATGAGGATGTTAAGGGATATAGAATCTATGACTTAGCAAAGAAAGATATCATTCTGGTCAAACACTTAGTTGTCATGGATGAAGGGAAGTCATTTGACCCCTTCAAATATACAAAGAAGATAAGGATCAGATTTGAGTCCGAAAGTGAGGAGAACTCAGTCGTTCCCGAAAAAGACATGAGTGAAACTGTGATTACAAATTCAGGGGAGATCGAAGATACAAGAGACTCACCGGAAACCTCACATACTCCTATGGACTTCGAGGAGATGGAAGAAGCGGGACAAGATACGGTTTTTATGGACAGGGGAGCCGATGAGACAGTGAGAAGAAATCCAAGACTTCCATCCATTCCAGCTTCGGAGTTTGAGGGAGGAAGGAGGAGCAGCAAAAGGATACAGGAAAAACAAGCTGCCCATAAGGTAACTAAGCTATCTCACCCAGATGAGCCTCAGTCTTACTTAGAGGCAGTGAATAGTCCAGAGAAAGAAAGATGGATTAGAGCCATAAATGATGAGATGGCTTCTATCATGGAAGCAAATACTTGGGAACTAGCGGATTGCCCTCCAGACAGAAAACCTATTGGATGTAAATGGGTATTTAAACTAAAACTGAACCCAGATAATACAATTGAGAGGTATAAGGCTCGATTGGTAGCAAAGGGGTTCACCCAAAAAGAGGGGATTGACTATGAGGAGACCTTTGCTCCAGTTGTTCGGTTCCCATCGGTAAGGATTCTCCTCAGTCTGGCCGCAGCGGAAGACATGGAAATTCACCAGATGGATATTAAGACTGCTTTTCTTAATGGTGAGTTAGAGGAAGAAATTTTTATGAGGCAACCCGAGGGGTTTGTGGAAGAAGGAGAAGAGAGCAAAGTGTGCAGGCTCATAAAGTCCTTATATGGACTGAAACAGGCTCCGCGACAGTGGAACAAGAAACTAGATGAGTTTCTCACCGATCTGGGATACATCCGGATCAGCTCTGACTATTCTATCTATATGTTTGAAGATGAGAATGGTGTCATTTTTATTGCAATTTATGTGGATGATCTGCTTGTGTTAAGTAAGTCTTTAGATAATATCAATAGGCTAAAGAAAGATCTTAGGGGCAGATTTGATATGAAGGATTTAGGGGAGGCAAAATATATTTTGGGGATCCAAATGGAGAGAGATAGAGGGAAGAAGATTATCAGACTTACTCAGAAAGAAGCAATAGGTAATATGCTTGAGAAATTCCAGATGGAAAATGCTAACAGTTGTACCACTCCCATGGACTTGAAAAAAGTAAGTGATGGGAGTGTAGAAGGAGGAGTGATGATCTTAGACGATCAGATGAGTCTAGAGGAGAGAGAGTTCATGAAGTCTATTCCTTATAGACAGGTCGTAGGAAGCTTAATCTATTTTATGAACTGTACCAGGCCGGACATAGCGGCAGCAGTTGGAGTACTCAGTAGGAGTCTTAATGATCCTAGGAAGAGAGATTGGGAGGCAGCCAAGAGAGTCATGAGATATCTGGTGGGAACTAGAGAGTTATGGTTGCATTTGGGAGGGGAGCATACTGATATCACCACTTGGAGTGACGCCAGTTATGGGGATGCACCTATGAGAAGATGCACTTCTGGATATGTTTTGTATGTGGGGGAAGGTGCTTGCTGTTGGAGCAGTAAGCAACAAAAGGTGGTTGCTCAGTCTACTATGGAGGCTGAGTATATGGCGTCGTGTTCTGCTGTAAAAGAACTAATGTGGGTGAAATCATTGTTACAAGAACTTGGATTTATGAAGGAGGGAGTGCATGAAATCTTTTGCGATAACCAAGCTGCAATTGCAATTGCAGCCAATCCAAAACACCATTTCAAAGCAAAACATATGGACATAAGATTAAGCTTCGTAAGAGAAAAAGTTGAAAATAAAATTCTAAATCTTGTGTATAGACCTGATGAAGAAATGGTGGCTGACATGATGACCAAACCTGTGCCCTCTCCTAAACTAAAATATTGTCGGGAAAAATGCGGGTTGAAAGAAAAATTAAAATTAGACTAGAAAATAAGGGGAGTGTTGAAATTTATAGATTTCTAGAGTATTTTCTAGGTTTAAATATGGTTTTATAAAAGGAAAAAGAAAAGGACGGACAGCCTGCCTCCACCTCCGCTCTCTAGCCCCCATACTTGTTGTAGTCACTGAAGGAAAGAGAGAGAGGTTGATCCATGGCTGCCTTAGTTCAACAGACAGCTATTTTTAGTAGGTTACTAAAAATATACTTGCAGACCAGAGATTTGATCCCGGTACCTGCGGTACGTCTAATCGACCGGTAGCGGTCAGCTTTATCCTAATAGACTAGGACCAATGCTAAGTGCTATGGTATGTGATAGATATATATTTAGTTCGAAAGGATAAAGTTCATTTAACTAAAACTGTTTACGGCGTACATATATACAGTTTTATAAACTACGTCGTACGACGCTAATTCAAAACGGATACCAGGCATTTTATTTCTACATCGGAACAAATATCGCGCAAGTATTTATTCCGGCCAAGATTACGTTTCGCATATAATCCAACGGCGCACATCATCGCCGAAATCCCGGAGTGGTCACTTTGGCATTTAGTGACGTGGCATCACCTGGCGCCACGTGGGGAGACATCATTCGGTCGCGGGAATTCCGAGGAACGTACGGATGAGTGGAAAGTATACACGCGTCCACTTATGGCCTTGTCGTACAGAGGCCGTACAGAAAGTACATCGGCAGTAGTACTTTCTAGTACTATACAGTTTTGTGATTGGTTCGTACAGGCAGTAGATAGGAGCTGTGAGAGGGAATTAGGAAAAACTAGGACTTAGGAAAATTTAGGTAGATAGTCCTCTCTCTCAGAGAGTTTGTATAAATTGGCATCTTTGCCACCCTATAACTTATCGCCTGGTTGGCCGTTTTCAGTGATTCTTTTTTCTACGGACTCAGGGGAGTCCAGGCTACACAGGGGTGCAGTCAAATTGTCAGTTTGCCTTCTTGGGCAGCAGTGGTTGTGGCTTAAAGTGGGTTAGTTAAATACTATCTAGAGGCTTCCTGTATTCTGTGGTCCAATGGAGGACACAGAATTGCAGTTATCGTGGGTTCTTTCGAACAATCTTGGCTTCTCCCCTGTCCCTTGATTCCAAATCAGTTTCCACCACGTCTTCCGCTTCGGGTAGAGTTGTCACTGGAGTTTTCGCAGCCGAGTTTTTTTTTCGGTTTGATTGTACATACAAGAATGTCATCTTCTCTAAAACCTGGATAGTTAGGAAGTTCAAAGTCATCGGAATTTTGTGACAAAAATCAAATTTTAACTGACTTTGTATACTTGAAGGGATCCACGGACTTTCCTTCATCCATAACTACTAGATGTTTTACTAAGATTATATCTTCCTTTTTTAGATCATAAACTCAATATCCTTTAAAATCCTCATCATATCCTAATAAGTATCTCGGTTTTCCTTTAGGATCTAGCTTCCAATTATACTGATCTGTATCTAGATTGAATACTTGACTGCCGAAAACCTTTAAGTGAGATATATCTTTTATAGCTGAGGTAAGAACTATATTTTGGAGGTAATTAGCGTTGTTCATTCCTTCTGCCCAAAACCTTTTTCCTATCTTCTTGTCCGACAACATACTTCTAGCACTATCACTTAGTGTCCTATTTAATCTTTCAGCTACCCCATTTTGTTATGGGTTTTCAGGAATTGTTTTTTGGTGTTGGACTCCATGTTCCCTAATAAAATCCTCAAACTGGTTAGAAGTATACTCTTCACCATTGTCACTCCTTACTCTCTTGATTGGAGTGTCCTGGAGATTTTCGCTCCATGCTTTATATTGTCTAAAAGAATCCTCAGCTTGTGACTTATTTTTCAAAAAATACACCCTGGAATACCGAGACCAATCATCAGTGACAGTCATCATAAATCTCTTCTCCCTCGGTGAGGGCACTTTAGCCAGTCCCCAAATATTTGTGTGTACTACATCTAGATTTTTTTTTTTACCTTATAAGTGGTTGTTTTGGGAAAGGGTAATTTGTGTGCTTTACCTTCAGCACATCCACTATAATCACTTATATTATCACTCTCACTGAATTGAATCCGTTCCACCACTCCCATCTTTTTCATCTCCCTTAACTTATGTAGATTCATATGCCCAAGCCTTTTATGCCACATCATAATATAATGAACACCAACATAATAAAGTTTCTTTGTTTCATTACTTAAAATCAGCCTAAACATCCCTTGGCTACCTTTCTCAGCAAAGAAATAGACCTCTTCCTCAAAACTAGCAGTAAAGACTCCTTCCCTAGTGCTAGTAAAAAAACCATTATCATCTAATACAGATGTAGAGATGAGGTTTTTGTTTAGCTCCGGAATAAACAATACATCGGAGAATGTTACTATAGGTGTCTTTCTTTCTACTAACACTTTTAGATCTACCGATCCTACAAGAGTAGTAGTGACTATCCTCCCATCCCCGTACTCTATCTCTACGGTGGGAATCTTTCTTATCTTAGTGAACAGGTGCTTATCATTAAACATGTGCATGGAGGTACCTGAATCTACAATCTGGCCTGCTTCACCTTTCAATCCACCGTAAGCACATTTCTTCCTTCGTGGAATTTTAACCTCGTTTTTCGCCTCCAACTCCTCATCCTATAAGAGCTTATCGTCCTCGTCCTCGGATTCTGCCTTATGTACCTATGTCACAAGGGCCTTTTTCTATCCTCTCGGGGTTCCACCGGTCTGCCTCTCCTTTAACTCAAGCTTGGTTAGCTTAGTGCACTCTGCCATATAGTGCCCAAGTTTCTTACAAAAATGACATAAACCTTTGGGAGCCCGTGGTTATAACTCGTCGATCTGATTTTTGTGCTCCCTCCCCCCATAGTTTCCGACCGATTTGTGGGAATCCTTGTTCCTCCAATTAGTCGTAGGTGCCAAGGCTTACCCACTCTTTCCTCCCATTCGGATCTCAATCATATTGTCCCGAACGAGAATCATCCCTACCACTGACTTCCATATCCACCTTGAGTCCGACAAGTCTTGCACACGGTTGACTATGTTTTCGAACTCATCGGGTAACTTCATTAGTAAACAATTAACCTTTCCTTTTTCACTAAAACCTTTTCCAACACTCTCTAGCTCTAAAAATAATGTAGTAAGCTCATTGCAAAAATCTAACATCTTCCCCCCTTTGTACACATACTCCTTTATTATTTGATCAGCCAACTGTTGTTGCTGAATTGTACCACTTTGGTACGTCTTTATGAGAGCCATCTAAAGAGCGGATGCCCTTTCTACCTACAAATGAGGACATGCAAGCCCTTGAGTAAGATGGCGGAGGATGAAGTGCTTTGCCGCCAAATTGTTGAAGTCCTAGGCATCAGTATCATTCTCCTCGTTCCTCGGAATAGGTGACATGAATGCTAAACCTGTTGCTATTTGTGAGGTCGTCTCCTTCTCCGTTGCTTTTTCCACCACCTCTCTTTCCTTTATCTCCTCCGTTGAAGATGGACTTGCTTTCCTTGTGAATCTGCTTCCTCCTAACCCCAGAGGGACTCCAAGACTTAATGGTCCCCGCAGTCGTCCACTCACTATCCCCCAAAACCTTTTCTCGCATAGAGCTCTTATCATCATACTTTCCCAGTATATGAAGCCACTTCCATTAAAGATGGGTACCTTAGAGGTTAAGCCCATAACTTGGAACTCTGAGACCTCGATAAGTCCTCAGAGTGGACAGCTTCCAAGAAGCCTCTAGGATAACCTTGACCCCTTTGTGTTTCAGCAAGAATAACTGCCACCCTGGCAAACAAAAAATCTCACCACCTTCACCCGTGTGAAGGCAAGATTCCCTTGAGTCGATAGCAAAAAAAAATCTTTGAATTTGCTCCCCTGAGCAGTAAGTTATAGAGGGTCAAAATTGACCTTTTGTACAGAAGCTCTGTGGGAGAGAGGGTCCTATCTACCAATTTTTTCTAAGTCGTATCTCTCTCACAAACTCTATCTACTAATGTACGGACCAATCATATTACTCTTCCGTACACAAAAGTACATCTGTCGGTGTACTTTCTGTATGAATACTATACGACATGGCCTAAATGTCGACACGTGGTATATCCAGATTCGCTCTTTTAATCCCTGGAGATGCTGCGATCCAATGTCTTTATGCCACGTGTCATTTGTAACTCTGAGACCTCCATAAGTCCTCAGAGTGGATAGCTTCCAAGAAGTCTCTAGTATAACTCTGACCCCTTTGTGTTTCAGCCAAAACAACTGCCACTCTGGCAGACAAAAACTCTGAACACCTGCACTTCTGTGAAGGGAAGACTCTCCTGAGTCGATAGCAAAAAGAATCTTTGAATTTGCTCCTCTGAGCAGTAAGTTATGGAGGGTCAAAGTTGACCTTTTGTATAGAAGCTCTCAGGGAGAGAGGGTCCTATCTCCTAATTTTTCTAAGTCCTATCTCTCTCACAGACTCTATCTACTGATGTACGGAACCATTTAGATTACACTTCCGTACGCAAAAGTATAGCTGCTGGTGTACTTTATGTATGGACATTTTACGACATGGCCTAAATGTCGACACATATCATATCGGGATTCGGTGCCATAATCTCCGGAGATACCAAGATCCAATGTAATTTTGCCACGTGTCATCCGATGTGGCGATGGCCACAAACCGCCGAAATCTTCTTCCGCGATCTCGGCGCTAATTCTGGCTGTCCGATTAAATTCGATTTTAATCGTAGCCGTGATAAATACATGTGCGGTATTCGTTTCACTAAAGAAATAAATGCGCGGTATTGATTTCTTGCTCGTACCGTAATCCGTACTTATACATTACCGGATCTATGTATCCCGTAAACAATTACAGTTAAATGATTTATCCTACGTATTCATGTTTAAATATATATCAAACCATATACTACGTAACATTAGTTCTAGACTTAACGGCTAAGGCTACCGGCTAGCTGTTGTCTGTCGGCCGGTAGGTACCAAGATCAAATCCTATGGCCGGCACATACCTTTTAGTAAATAAACCCCTAACTAATATAAATTTCCCGTAAACCTCTGGATAGCCTAGGTAGCCATGGCTCTAGCTCCCTCTCCAATTTCTCATTGACTGCGACAAGTTTGAGAGTTGGAGAAAGAAGTTAAATGTAGACTGCCTCGGCTTCTTTCTATATTTCTATTTAGACCTAGAAAATACTTAAAATGGACCATTAATTTCTACATCATTCGATGTGGCGATGACCACAAACCGCCAAAATCCTCTTCCGCGATCTCGGCATTCATTCCGGCCGTTTGATTAAATGCATATTTAATCGTAGCCGTAATAAATACCTGCCGGGTATTCGTTTCGCTATCGAAACAAATGCGCGGTACTTGTTTCTTGTTTTTACCTTAATTCGTACTTTTACAAAACTGGATCTATGTACCCCGTAAGCAGTTGTTGTTAAATGAATTATCCTATGTAATTATATTTAAATAATTATCAAACTTAATACAATGTATCATAAGTCGTAGACTTAACGGTTAGGATTACCTGCTACCGGCTATCTATTATTCCGTAGGTACCAGGATCAAATCCTAGTTTTGGCATCTATCCTTTTAGTAAATAAATCGGTAAATAAACTAATCTATTTCTGGTAAATCTCTGGATAGCCTAGGCAGCCATGGCTCTAGCTTCCACTCCAACTTCTCAGTGACTGCGACAAGTGTGGGTGTTGGAGAGAGAAGTTAGAGATAGACAGCCTCGGCTTCTTTCTCTATTTTAATTTAGACCTAGAAAATACTAAATAAGGAACCATCAATTTCTACATCGAGTTCGACTCAAAAGAATGTGACGACACCGGAAACACTTCCGAAGAGGCCTCGAAAGTCGTGATAAAACTTCTCAAGGAGTACGCAGATATTTTTCCCCCAAAGCTCCCCGAGGGCTTACCTCCGAAGCGCGAAGTAGACCACAAGATAGTGCCTGTTTCCGGAGCGGTACCCCCGGCTAATCAGATGTACAAGATGAGTTACACCGAATTAGTCGAACTCAAAAAGCAACTCGCGGAGTTGGTCTAAGCCGGAGCAATAAAACTGAGCAAATCACCGTATGGAGCCCTGTACTTTTTGTAAATAAAAAAGATGGAGGTTTTCGTTTGTGGTGGGCTACCGAGCGCTAAATAAGTTAACTGTGAAGAATGCGTACCCTTTACCGAGAATAGACAAATTGTTGGACCGACTTCGAGGTGCTAAATATTTCTCGAAGATAGATTTGCGGAGCGGTTATCACCAGATTACAATTACCGAAGAGGATGTGGAAAAGACGGCGTTTACAACTAGGTATAGCCATTTCCAGTTTCGGGTAATGCTGTTCGGGTTGACCAATGCGGCGACGACTTTTATGCATCTGATGAACTCCATCTTTTGGCAATATCTGGATGCATTTGTAACCGTCTTTCTAGACGACATCTTGGTGTATAGCCGAACGCTGGAGGATCATATGAAGCACCTACGGACGGTCCTTCAACAACTTCGGAAAAATAAGTTGTACGCAAAGAGGAGTAAATGTGACTTCTTCAAGGAGAAAATTGATTTTCTGGGCCATGTGGTGAGCCGAGACGGAATCGTAGTGGATCCTAACAAAACGGCGGTAGTGAAAGAGTGGCCGCAGCCGGCGAATATTACATAATTACGGAGCTTTTTTGGGATTATGCTCCTATTATCGACGTTTTGTCGAAGGTTTCGCAAAAATCGCTGCACCACTCACGAAATTACTAAAGAATGACGTGCCCTACGAGTGGAAATCGGCGCAAGGGGCAGCTTTTAACACGCTAAAAGAGCGGTTGGTTACCACACCTGTGTTAGCTGTTCTTGACCCGGACTTACCTTGGACGATAATTACTGACGCCAGCGATACGGCTATTGGAGCGATCCTTATGCAGGATCAAGGAAAAGGCCTACAACCCATTGCCTACGACAGTCAAAAACTAAAGGCAGCGGAGCTTAACTGGGCCACCCATGAAAAAGAGACAATTACGATCATCAATGCGCTAGAGGTTTGGAAATGTTATGTTCAGGGGAAGCGGATCACATTTATCACGGATCACCACGCCCTATAGTTCATACAAATACAGCCGAAGTTGTCCAAAAAACAAGTGAGGTGTATGACGTTTCTTCAGACCTTCGAGCCGGAACTTACTATTGAGTATAAGCCTGGCAAGACGAACCCGGCGGATGCGCTTCCAAGAAGACCCAGAGTCGCTGCGCCAGCGGCGGAGCTAGAATGGCAGGCATCGCAAGATGTCAACGGAATCTCTGCAAATACAAACACCGCAGCGTCAGACGCAGCGCAGGACACGACGCTCGGCGCAATCACCAGTACTGTGCAAGTAGACGAGCATTGGCTAAGTAGGATCAAAGCCACTTACAACAAAGAAAAACAATGAAGGAACTCATTAAACGGAAGGTATTAATTCGAACCGCTAATAGTATGTGGTGGTACAGACCGAGTCAAACAACACCACTTTATGTTCCGACAAAAATCTAGAGTAACGTCATGTAATACTTAAAATGAGTCACGACGAGCCACTCAGTGGATATTTTGGGCGGGATAAAACAACCGCACGTGTCACTGAAGCGTATTATTGGCCGAACATGACTCGCAATATTGCGGAGTATGTCCGGACGTGTGAGTCTTGTAATAGAAATAAATCGGAATCGAGACACCAAGGTCTGTTACAGCCCCCCTCCTGATACCATCTGTTCCTTGAAGGCGATCTCGATGGATTTTATTGTGGCTCTCCTGTTGACTAAGGAGGGCTATGACTCAATCTTCGTCGTTGTGGACTATTTGACAAAAATGGCTCATTTCCTACCCACGTCAACTACAGCCACTACGCGGGATATCGCAAACTTGTTCTTTCGGGAGTATTTCGCCATCATGGACTTTCAAAGAAGATCGTCAGCTATCGAGATCGGAAATTTGTGAGCTACTTTTGGAGAAACCTATTTGAGGTGTGTGGCACAGAGTTTGCCATGTCCATAGCTTATCACCCTCAAACTGATGGTCAGATTGAAAGGGTGAATCGGACTTTGGAGGAGGCTTTGCGAGCGTACGTTTCAATCCACCAAACGGATTTGGTGAAACATTTAACGGCGATAAAGGTGGCGTACAAAAGTGCGGTACACTCGTCCACCAATGCTACGCCCTTCTCCCTCAATGGTCGACAACCCACACTACCCCAAAATCTATTGGTGGCAAACCGCCCTACACCCGCAGCTCTGGATTTTGCCCAAACGCTGCAAGAGAAACTTAAAAGGCGGCAAGGGCGCTCCAATTGGCCAAGGATCGCCAAAAGTTGTATGCAAACACTCACCGGAAGGACACGGTTTTCAGCGTGGGTGTTAAGGTTAGCCTTACTATGGCAAACTTATCATTGTCGGGTGCCCTTTCGAAAAAATTGGCAGCAAAATTCACGCGCCCGTTCACCGTTCTTTCGCGGGTGGGAGAGGTGGCATATAAGTTGGATATACATGACGACTGGTATATCCACAATGTGTTCAATGTTTCCTTTCTCAAACCATTTTGCGACCCCGATTCGATATTTCCTGGCCGACGACAAAATACTCCTTTATCGCCCGTTAAAGGTACTTCAGATGTGTACGAGGTGGAAGAGATCCTTCAGTCGCGTCGCTCTCAGGATTCCAACTCCAGCTAATATTGGTTGGAAGGGCTACAAAGTTGAGACGACTCTAGGGTGGATGAGGAGGATCTGCATTCACCTGAGTTGCTACGCCGATTTCAGCAAAGTGCGGACACTCGGCTTCACCGGATGGGCAATGGCAGCGGCCGCGGTAAAGGAGCGAATTGCAACATCGCAACCATTGCAATGATATTGGCAACGCGGCAACAAAAAACAAAAGCAATGTTACCGCATTGCAGCGCTATAGCTGCGCAGCCATTGCAGCGCAGCACGGTCACGGTGCCGTCAGAGGAGCGTAGTGCCACCGCTGCGCTGAGAGGAAAGCGCAACCGCGCAATTGTGTTCCATCACATTGGTGACAACGAACCCTCGATTTCGCCGTAGCAGCGCTGTTTTACAAATGTTGGACGCTTCGATACCCTCGCACGCAGCGACGCTTCGCAAAGCTCAAACGTGAAACCCTCAACCCTTTTTGATAAAGTAGCCATCCACCCTCGCGACCAACCCAGTATAGGCAATTTGGAAAGTGTTTCTCCCTGCACCGCCAGTTTACCTTCGCTTCTGGAGTTGCCTGAATTGTCATGCACGACAGTATCCATGGCGTCGTCGTCCACTCCACCATCAAAAAGGAGGAGACTAGTACGAGTGGGGCAAGGGGATATGCCCCGTTGTGATAGATTGTTAGTGGCAGTGGAGGACATAGTAGAGGCAGACCGGAGAAGAGAGGTATAAGCGTAGCCGGACCCAGAAAATATCTCCAGTAGTGAGGCCGGGCCGGCAAAAACCAGTGGAGGGGAGGGGTCAGAGAATTCACATGACCCCGAGTATAATCCACTACGCGAGGGAGATCAAGAAGATGAGGAGGATCATGAGCTCTCGGAGGCGGAGGAG
Organism: Zygnema cylindricum; assembly: GCA_037447655.1. Classification (NCBI taxonomy): domain Eukaryota; kingdom Viridiplantae; phylum Streptophyta; class Zygnematophyceae; order Zygnematales; family Zygnemataceae; genus Zygnema; species Zygnema cylindricum. The sequence continues at coordinate 223,812 of JBBHKE010000855.1, forward strand.
CCGGAGCGGGATCCAACACCTTTGCCAATCGAAGAACACGCCTCGGATCTGGAGGTGATGAGGGACCCCAACTAAGAGAGTACCGCAGACGAGCAGTCCTCTAAAAGCGCGGAAAAGAAAGCGAAAGCACAATACCCCAGTGAAGACGATGTGTTTCTCCTTCGTGGAAGATAAAGGGAGACGGACGAGGAGAGTGAAAAAAGAGAGGGAATTTCCGATTACCTCTCTCCACTCCTTGTAGACACACGGCATCAGGATCTCACTTTCAGTTTCGCGAAGCGATTCTATTGGGATCCAGCGGAGTGGCTCGAGGAGTGGCTTACGGGAAAGCCTACGGATCCTTTCTATATTCGCGCCAACTTACCGTCACACCTGGCCTGGAATTTTATGAGGACAAAGCACCTCGGAAACAACCACAAGGGTTATGTTCAATTAAACCCCCATACCCTACCGTTTGTAGAAGTAGTTGAAGATAGCTACCGGTATAGGGTGGATATTCCCGAGTTACTTCGCCGATATCACCCGTGGGATGTCCGCCTCTATGATATCATCTCTCGGGCAGAGGTTACACTTGAGGCACGGGCACTCAAGCTGGCCCGGAAGAACACTCTGCAGCAGGCCCGAGCTGCCACGAAACATGCGTCTTTCAAGCTAAGGAAGGTACCCCGGTGGGAACCGTGTAGAGCAAAAGCAGAAGAGGTACAGCAACTTGCAAAAACCGAAGCACCCCTAATTCCGGCACCCGAGGTGTTGGCATCGGTGGCCATTCCGCCGCAACGCGAAGGACCAGAGGCTGTACCGGAGGAAGGGGAGGACCATGTTCCGGAGCGAATCACTCGGAGACGATTGGCAGCGGCAGACCATCATATTGCGCTGCTAGAGAACCGATGTGACCAGCTCCAAAACCTACTCGACACCCTTTAACACGAGTTCGAAGAGTAGCGTGAAGAGAAGTACGACATACTTCGGCAACTGCAGTTTCCCTGAGTTAGTAAGGTTCAGCGAGATGTTGAAGCCTTAGTGGGAGGCACTGTAACAGGGTTACAGAGTTAGGTACTTAGTAGCTAGAAACTTGGCTGCTCTGGTTGCGGTGTCAGAGCAACGCAGTTGCGATTCCAGACCAGTGCAACATAGCAACGTAGCTACTTAGCGGCGTAGCAACTGAGTAGCGTAACAGCATAGTAGCGCAGTATAGCAGTATAGCAACGCCGCAGAATGTAGATGGAACGGTAGAATTCTAGAAGTATATTTTGGATCTATCTCTGCTGACCGTGACGGTCCACGTGTGCAATTGTACAGTACTAGGCTCACTACCAGCTAGTTTGTTTAAATAGTGAAGTAGGCCTAGTCAGCAAGACACTCTTTGAGTAGACCTTTGCAGCGAGCGCTGGATATTTTAATCTTCTCCCGAGTAATAAAGCGCAACCTTTACCTGTCCTTGTGGTGTGAATCTTGCTGTTGCTACTGCTGAAAAGAGGTAATTAATAGTTCACTTCCCTATTTTAGTTTTGTTTTAAAGAAAGAGAGTAAGGATCAAAGGCGCGCCATGGCTGTCGCCATATTTAGAAAGTGGCAGTTTTTGCAGTTAAGGGTATTTTGGCTAAAATGATGCCTAGGTCTAGATTTGAACCTGTGACCTCTAGATTCTTTATAGCCTAACGCCTTAACCATTAAGGCGTTACGAAACGATACACGTGACGGGTTTCATAAATATATAAACATTAATGAAACAGCTAATTAACAGCAGACTAACCAAAATGAGCAATTTCTACATGTACGCGAATCTGAACCGTGTAAAATATGTTTTGATCGGACGACCGACATTATAGCCGCCACGCGAAGTGAGCTTTTTGGCGGCATACGGATATAGCGTCACGCGGTGCCACGTGGCGCCACATTATTTGATACCGAAGAAGATGGGAGGAGGAACCATGGCTTCCGATATGACAGGTGTCACCTTGTAGACCTTGTCGTACAATGGTTGTACAATAAGTACATCGCCCATTGTACCTTCTTGTACTTTATAGTATTCCTATTGGACTAGGGTTTAATAGTTGGCAGTCGTGAGTAGGCAGACCGAGACTTAGTAATATTTAGGTACCTCTCTCTTTAAGAGAGCTTGTAACTATAAAGGTCATCTTTGACCAGCCATAACTTACTGCTCGGGTGAGCAAATTCAGTGATTCTTTTTGCGTTTGACTCAGGGGAGTCTTGTCCTCACAAGGGTGAGAGTGGTCAGAATATTTGTGTGCCTGGGCTGCGCTTATTCAGCGGGAAAGTAGAAGGGGCAAATATTATCCTAGAGGCTTTACATAGGCTGCTCATTCTGTGGGTCAATGGAGACCACATAATTTCAGCTACGAGAAGGTCCTTGGTATCTTCCGCTGTGCACTGTGGTATTTTGTCCATTTTACACTTACCCTCTTCTACTTCGAGGACACCTTCTTCGTCCGCTCTAATCGTTTCATTCGGTATCTCCCCCTCCGGCACACTTCTTCTTACTACCCTCTCCATACCCGTCACTTCCCTCACCACCGCCTTTGTTGCCTCCATCTCATCTTTTTCAACACCTTATTCCTCCCCCTCCCTCAACACCAACTCCATTCCAACCCTTTCCCTACCACCCGTTCCCGGTTCCACCCTATTCCCCAACACTCCTCTTGTTGTATCCTTTTCCCTCTCTAATTTCTCCCCTATAGGTATATGACCCCCCATCTCGATTACTGTTGGTAGTGGACGATATTGCCGCCGAATGGCTGAGACAAGTTACTTGAATGGTCGTCGACCGCCCTCCGTTGAAAAACAAATCTTGGTTGACAAGCAAAAAGCAAAAACACAGTCGACGGAGACAAAAAAACCCTAAAACACACACTTTTACTCTGGCCTTTACTCAATTTGTCCAACTGTAATCGTACTCCACTGTTCACAGTTAGAAAATTAAACCGTTGGTCTTACAACTTATAACGGGACATTCAACTGTATTCGAGTTTCTCAATAGTGAATCGACGAAACAACGTCGTCGTCCGCGAATTCAATTGAGAATACAACCGTTGGATTGTTTGAACTGATGTCGTCAGTGGTTTAGTTGAAATGACGAACCATTGTCGTTCGTCATTCGCACTTTTGACCTAACGAGTTAGTCTCATCCATTCAATTATTTTGCCGTACCCATCATTGAAGCGACAACATGATGTCGTCGCATACACCGCGACAAAGACATGTTATCGCTAGTACGTTGTCGCCATAAAGAAATCGCAAGACACTTGGAAAATAATACTAAAATACAACAAAACTATGTATAGTAGTCGAGAACATAGAAAAACATGCACTAATGGTGAGTTAGTGAGAAGTTAGTGTGTAGTTTGAGAGAGAAAGGCGACGTTCCAAAATAATACTGTACAAAAATTTTAAAAGCACAACAAAATTAAAATATAATTGCGCATTGAATAATAACACAAAAGGAAGGAGGAAATAAAATCATTTAATAATTGGGAGAACGTTTGGTTGAAATGGCTTACTTGTACTGTACACTTTGGTAAAATGCTCGGGAAACTTCTTTATGGTCATTTGAATGAGTTCAACTGAGCCGTTATTTTCACATTCTTTTATCATCTAGTGTATTACTCGCATCCGAGTTGCCTTAGTCGATACGTGTTGAACTATATGGTGGGAGACACGTCCTCTGGTATTGGCCGGGGACGGAGAAAACCCTTGCACGATGGCCGCCGGGTCTACCTACGTTTCGATTTCCGCCTCACTCTCTTCCTCGTTCGGAAATGCGTTTTCCTCATCGTTCCTCTCATTTTCCTCATCTTATTCAACCTGAGCGTTATGGGGATTGTTGTTGTTATTGCCCGGGTTGGCGTCCCAAATTCTATTAAGGGTCCACATACTCTCAAACACTTAATATCACCTAAAAAATAAGAAGTAGGAGCAGCCGAAAAGGACGAAAGTGGCAACCCAAGCAAATGAGGAAGAAGTAGCGAACTTGTCGTTGCCATTATCACAAATACATATATATGTATAATACACGAGCTGCAAGTGAAAGTGAATTTGCGGTGTATTAATGGCGAGATTTGGCATTTTGAATTTTTCGTTCAAAATTCAAATTTTGAACTTTAGCATGTCTTTGAATTTAAAAATACTTAAACACGCGGGAATATAAGCCAGATCATGTAAAAGTTTGTCAAATTGCCATAACATTTCAAGACTTACGCCGTCGATATAATGTTGATAGCGCCATGGAAACGCCTCCAGCTTACATGTTGTACGGCAAAAAGATGATGGGACAAAATGTGACGTCGTAACCCTGGCAATCGGTTGTTCTAGCGTCATCTATGAAACGCGACCAACTTTAGGAATGCGTGGATGGTTAACATGCCACGTGTTTTCGGCAAAGGCCAATGATAATCTTATAATGGCGCATGATCAACTTTCGTCGTTGAATTACCTCCAATTAGAATTAACATGTATCCTAATAAGTGGTTTTTTTTCGTTTTACGTTCAATTAGAATTAATAGTGATTCTAAAAATAGTTTTGTTTAACGTTTGCTCTAAGTAAACGCATCCTTGTTATACATATGTCCTAATATTACAATGCATTAATTCTAATAAAGCATCCCACGCGGCACCTTATTAAAGTTAAGGGTCCTTATTTAACGTCACACAACGTTCGTTCACCCCGCGAACGACAAGCGAATTAAAAACAATCACAGAGTTCAATGTACGTTATGTGAAACGAAACGTAAACATACAATACATTCTGTTATACATAATTAAATTGAATAAACATATTAAAATTGTATGGTTACGTAGCATTATAACGTAACTGCGTTTAACAACCCGATGCATGGAATCGACTGTATGACGTGACAATGTACGTTTCGCCCTATGTTGTCCTCGCACCTTTTTTACTGTTATCAATTCACCGCGTGCGAAACATTCGCTTATTAGAATCATGAATGAACTTAAATGAAAGTACATAAACCCGTACGTTTCGACGGTTTTTATCCGTACCTATTTTAGTGTATAATTATGAACGGCGTAATTATTGTATATAACGTCTATGTAATGACGGCGGACTATGTATACCTAAATCAACGTTATGGAGAAATTACAATCAAACATTTTTTAGAAAATGGGATTAATACACAAATTAGAATCCATGACACTAATTCTTTATTCACACTAATAATTTTTATACGCTAATAACGATTCACGGTGTACACGTCCTATTCACGACTTCACCAGCAAAGGCAATTGCGCAGACGACCGTGAGAATGGGAGACGAAAGTCAGGCGTCAGCATTAACGAATATACGGAAACCCTCGTTCCGTACTCAAAACCTGCGAATGCACACCTCCCAAAAGCATCTCTTTCCGAGTAACTGGGAGAGACACAGTACATTACACCGCCAATTGTTATTAGAGTAAATAACGCTAATTTGGTGCCGTTTTTTCAAAAAAAAAGACATGAAATACATTCTATAATTCTATTTTTTCCATTATTCTAATTAGGGTTTTTTTTCAATTACCGTTAATAATGGAAGTACATTGAGATGGAAATAGTGTAGCGTGCAGACAGGGTATCTCTGTACGAAATGGTACTTTTTTAATTTCAAATGCATAAAAATACACTTAATACTATTGCGCACACATGTGAATGTGCACTGGAAGAAAGAGACGTAAACTCGTCGACAATAATAAAGTTCTCATATGTTCGTCCGTCGACCGTGTGAACAGCGTGACGGCGTACGAATTGTCAGATTTTGTACGGGTACACATATTACTGTAGACATCGAAAGGGCGGGTATTTATTATTCAGGACAACCCAAATTACAGTTAGGGATTAATTAGTTAATATATATTTAAGAAAAAATATCGATTAGTGTTAATAACACTTTTTTTTTACGCTATTTATTCCTTTAATCTAATAGCGATTGACGGTGTACATTACACCAATAATCGTTTATTAGAGTAAATAACGCTAATTTGGTCGCCCTAAATTTTGAATCTATCACCTTAAATAGAGTAAACGGTTCTAATTTTTTCATTATTATATTTAAGGTAAGGTTTAATTAGGGTAAATATAGGTTCTTTTTAAATAGTGTGGAGTCGGACGACGTCCGACCGTGCAAATTTGGTCTTTTTATAAGTAAAAAGGTACAAATAATGATTTAATAGAATCACGCTCTTAAGTGAAATCGCACTAAACAAAAAAATAATCACATCGGAAAAAAGCCGTTCGCATAACTCTCGTCCGTCGACAGCATCGTCGTCAGTGTGAACATTAGCTGACATTCAGCGCGACAAATATTTCTAACGTTATAATGACGTCAAAACAATACGGACTGACATATTTTTTACACTACGTAATTTAGTGTTCATTATTTCAGCGCGGATAATTATTGCCGACAAAACCCAATATAGAGTACTTAAATAAACTAGAGTAAACTTCCTCTGTGAAAAAGTTCTATCACATAAAATAGAGTCCATTACTCTAATTGTTTATTTTTGTCTTTTTACTCTAATTTTTTCATTACTCTAATTACGATGATTACGATGATTACGATGATTACGTAATTAGAGTAATGAAAAATTAGAGTAAAAAAACCAAAAAAAACAATTAGAGTAATTGACGCTAATTTATGTGATAGAGCTTTTTCAACTATGAAGTTTACTCTAATTTATTTAGTTATTCCATATTGGGTTATGTCGGCGATAATTATGAACACTAAATTACGTAGATGTACAAAATGTGTCAGTCCGGTATAGTATTGACGTCATTATGACGCTAATAATGTTTGTCGCGCTGAATGTCAGCTAATGTTCACACTGACGACTATGCTGTCGACGGACGAGAGTTATGCGAACGGCTTTTTTTCGATGTGATTAATTTTTTGTTTAGTGCGATTTCAAGTAAGAGCGTGATTCTATTAAATCATTAATTGTACCTTTTTACTTATAAAAGTACAAATTTGCACGGTCGTCATCCGTACTCCACACTATTTAAAACGAGCCTAAATTACAATTTTGTTACGCTAATTAAACTTTACCTAAATTAGAATAATGAAAAAATTAGAATCGTTTACTCTATTTGATGTCATAGAGTCGAAATTTCGAGCGACCGAATTAGAGTAATTTACTCTAATTACGATTCGCGGTGTTATAGTTATCGCCGATATGGAATTTGTTGGTCTCGGACCGATATATCGGTACCTCTGACCGTTCGATAACCGATAACTATCGGTATCGGTGTTATCGCGATAAGTTTTTTACCGATACACAACACTACTAATTAGAGTATATTATTTCTTTGAAAATTTCAAAATTCTCAATTAGCGTTAATAACGATAATTATTCCTATACGCTAAAAAACTTATACTCTAGTAATGATTCACGGTGTACTGTACTTTTGGAGGTGTGAATAGCAGGTTTTTGATTACGGAACACTGTATTTCCATATATTCGTGGGTCCTGACCGCTGCCACGTCCGGCATTCTCACGGTCGTTTGCGCAACTGCCTTTTGCGGGCGGCTTCTTGAAAGTACAGTACTGTAAAGTACAGTACTGTACGTTTTGCCTTTCTAAGCCCGACGGTGTTCGCAAACGGACGCCCTCAAAAGTGCACTCAAGCGACGTTTCCGGCAAAAAAGGTAAATAAAGACATACGAAAATATGAAACTGTCAAACTCAAGTGAAAGTGTGCATTAATAAATAATAGCATGTGAAAATACCGTACCCTTAGAGAATTTGGAGCACAGATCTGGTCGGACTTCTGTCCTGTTCATCCCTTGACCGAGATTTTCTGTGTACGAACCTCCTTAAGGGCGAGCTTTCGTACTCCTGCTAACCCTATAGCCATTTGTACTTTCTGTACGTCCATGCAAGTGTCAGCAGCATCGCAAGAAAATCTGATGCCCTCATTCAAAGAAGCGACAATATTAGAAAACTTCTGTTCAACTTTCACCACTTCCCCCTCGCCTCCCTATCCTAGTCTCCTCCCTCTTCAAAAGTGTTGTGATTATTTTTGAAAGACAAGTTGTCTCATTTTCTTGTGAATAATCGTAGACCTTTATGGAACTTGCCGTTGAGCTTCATGGAACTTGACTTGTTGTGAAACAAGCAACATTATGTGCTAAAATCCAAGATTTTTTGTGCCTTAGGGTTCCTTCCAGAGTTGCACAGACTATCTGTTTTTATTTTTTCACATTTCCTAATTTTTTGTTTTATTTTCAACATTTAAGTTCAAAGTTGTACATGTGTGGCGATGCCATCAAGCACGAAAAAACGTCCCTCTCCTCACTCTCTCACCATTGAAAGCAGTCATGGTTTTTCTGCAGAAGGAAGTTTCCGAGCAACTTCTCGCCCGGGGCTTGCGTCCCGTATTTTGGATCTTATCCAGCTCAGCGATCCGCGACAGCTGGCAAACCTTCACGCTCTAGATTCTTTTGTCTCTTCTGAATCACTGGACTCATTTAACTCATTTGACTCTTTTGACTCGTACGAATCTGTAGGTTTAGGTTGCCGAGTTTCTGGCAGTAATGTCGCAAAGTCGATGAAAATAGAAAGTTTGGGAAACAGTTCTCCTTCTTTACCTCCCCTCACCACTCCTTTATTTCTCTCGGGCAGCCGAAAAAATTGTGATTTAGAAAATTTTGATGACCTTGCCTTCTCGGTCAAGACAGGTTTTGGAGGATATCCACTCCCTCCTAATAAGGCAAAAGACTCTCTGATATTCGCATGTGGCGAGAATGGAGGAGCCGCTGGAGCCTCCATATTATCCATAGAGAGAGGGCTTGGGAAAGTTAATGGAGAGCTTCTCGCCATTGATGGACTTATCGGGCGCTCGATTTCGACAGCTTGCAGTATCAGGGATTCCACAGCCAGTCATGACATGCCAGCTGGCACTATTCCGGCAGCTAATGATGACATGACAGCTGGCTTTGTGACCGTCGTTGACGTCGCGACAGTTAGCAATGTGACAGCTGGCGATAACGTGTCTTTGGACGGTGTTGTGACAGCTGGCGACGTTGGGACGACCAACGAAGTCGGGATAGCTGGCTGGACAACAACTGGCATAGGGCTAGAGGAGTTGAGGGAGATTCTACTCAGAGATGAGACAGATTTTATCGCTGCGAATAGTTCAGAAAGCTGGCTAGAAGGAGAGGGCAGCCATGGATTGGAGCATGAGTTAAGCTTTAACAGTAGTCAGGTCCTTCCTATTGGATGGGATTATTCCACAGATCCAGAAAATGTCAATGTAGAAGCCGCAAGAATGCTGCAAGAAGCAAATGCACTTTTTCCGAATGGAACGGGGAATTACATGGAAACAGGAAACCCTTATGTTGCAAGGGGAGGAAACTGTAGTCGAGAATGTTATGGAGACATATGGACAGTAGAAGGGAAATCAGGGTCCAGGGAAGGTATGGGAGGAATAGTTTCAGAGAGACAAAGAAATAGTGATGTGGACTTGTTACCGATGGCTCCGGTTCTCGACGCTGAACAGTCATCAAACTCAGGTGTTAGAAATCAAACTTACAACAGTGTTTCAAAAAGGGGTATTAGTGATTTGAATGAATTAGTTCAGCCTTCAGACCTGTTGTCGAATCTCCAAAAAAATACTGAAATGGCTTCATATTCTGCAATACAAGTTTTTTCTTCTCCGTCTTTACAATCGACACCGGTAGTAGAATACTCTTCGGACCTCAAAAATGAATTTAAAGGGAATATATCGGGCAACTGTAATCCTGGACTTCATTCGAAGAGTGACGTTATGGAAAAAAATGCTGGTTTGGAAGGAGGCGAGAATAAGGCACCAAACATTGAAAATGAAATTGCACTTGAGTTTGTATCAGATCCACCTTGGAGGCCTCCTTCTTCTCCCATGGAAGAGCTCCTTGTCAATTGTGCGGATGCCATAGATAGAGATGATGTGAAGGGGGCATATAACATCATGCAAACCCTAAACTGTATGGTTTCACAACACGGAACTGCCGAACAGAGGATGTCTTACTATTTTTTGGAAGGTTTGGCAGCTCGGATTGTCGGGACCGGGTCAGAAATTTATCTGGTATGTGACTTGGAGAGAGAATAGGAATCTTTGGCCAGTATGTGTAAAACGTATTGAGAGGAGGCAGCGTATAAAAGATAGAGAAAGAATAAAAAGGTTACTTCTTATGCATGTTTTTTGAAGGCTTGAGGTCTTGAAATAAGCTGAGTTGTGTAGCAATTCCAAGCTGTGACCTTCTGTTTCCTTATTTCTTTGCTTTCATCCTCTTTATGCATTTTTTTACCTTGCCTTTCTTCTCCTTTTTCCCTTTCAGTTTTTCTGCTTTTCTCCTTTTTTTCGTTTTTTCTCCATCATCTTTCTCTTTTCCTACTCGTAGTTCAATCCCGGACTCTAATATCAACCTCATTTTCATTTTTAATTTTTATATAATTTTTATTTTACCAATGTGATCGCGATGCCAATCAATAATCCTATTCCAATTCGTTCAATCGCAATTATAAAGCCAGTTCAAACGCTAAATCCAATACTTGTCCAAAAACATTCCTATTCTAGCCTCGGTATGCTGATTTAAGCCCAATCCTTATTTTTTTCCCTACCTGAATGTCAGTGCCAATCCAAATCTCAATCCAGCCCTTGGTTGGAATTCTTTATCCTAGACTTTTCTCAGCTTCAAACTGAAATTGATGTCAATCCTGAATACTCTTTTCGATTTGATTCCAATTCCAACCTTGTTGTCAATTGTAATTCAATTTAAATTCCACCCCAAGCTCAGTTACTGTCTCAGTTGTTGTTGTGATTCTCTCGCTTCTGTTCAATTTCCTTCCTGATTTGAATCCTAATCCCAGCCTCATTTCCACCTCCACTTCCAACATCAGTATCAACTTCAATCTTCTTTCTACTTCTCCCATTTCTTAGTTAGGTTCCTTCATTTCTATTTTGTAATTCTCACGTTTCCAGCTTCCAATTCCCCGAAGTCCACTTCGTAATTTTCCCATTTTTCTTCGCTGTTTCTATTCTCGCAATTCTGCCAATTTCACTGTTTCTATGCTCGACGCCCATTTTTATTTGTCCTAATTTTCCTGTTTTTGTGTTTCAATTTCCCCGTTTATATGTTTCAATTTTCCTGTTTTTATGTAGGCTTTACAAAGCCGTTCTGGAACTGAACCTGGTTCCACCAGTAGTAAAGACATGCTGGCGGCTCTTTTAGTTTTTCTGGAAGCTTGTCCTTATGCCAATTTTGGGCACGAGGCAGCAAATGGGGCCATTTTGGAAGCATTCGAAGGAGAAAATAATGTTCACATTATTGATTTTGGAATTACTCACGGAACCCAATGGCCTACTTTAATAGAGGCCCTTGCTATGAGACCAGAAGGACCTCCCAATCTTAGAATTACTGGGATTGATGCTCCCCAAACAGGGTTGAAGCCGTCAAGTATGCAGGTAATACTCCAATCAACAGCAATTAGGAAAGTGCATTCTCAATTAATTTGTTATGAACCTCGCTGTAGATGTGCCTGATGATCACAAGAGGTAAAACAAGAGGAAATTGTACTGAGTTTGTAGTAATGTCGTCTGTAATTTTTTAGGAAACTGGAAGAAGGTTGAGCAGTTTTTCACGATTAATGGGAGTTCCATTTGAATTTAACGCTGTAACGGAACACTTGGAGGACCTTCAAGCAGAACAGTTCCATGTGAGAGAAGGAGAAGCTTTGGCAGTGAGCTGTGTTTTACGATTGCATCAGCTACGAGACGAAAATAACAGATTGGATGGACGGAGTCCAAGGAATACGACATTGGAAATGATTCGATCTCTGAGCCCTAAGGTTGTGACATTGGTAGAGCAGGTGAGATCTGGATTTAGTGAGGGAAATGTCAAAAAGTAAAGTTTTATATTGGAGTGGAGAGGGGGGGGGGTATATAACAAAGAGATAGATTGTACTTCCAAGCAAAAAATTTGTACTTCCAAGCAAACTTCTCTCCTCCTTACCCGCCCTTCCTACCACTCTCGCTCTCACTTTCCCTTTCACCTTCGCACTCTCTATTTCACTTTCACTTTTGCACTCTCACTCCCACTCCCACTCCCACTCCCACTCATACTCCCGCTCCCGCTCCCGCTCCCGCTCCCGCTCCCGCTCCCGCTACCACTCCCCCTTTGACCCTCGCTCTCACTATCTCTTTCTCAATCTTACTCTCACATTCACTCTTACTTTCTCTCTCACTCTCTATCTCTACCTCTTCTCTCTGTATCTTCTCAGTCTCCCCCTTTCCCATCTGCTGGCTCTTATTCTCTCCCTAATTCCCCTAACCTCCCTCCGCCCCCCTCTCTCTCTCTTCCTCTCTTTTCCTCTTTCTTCTTATCTCTTACTCTCTCCTCTTCTCTCTTCCTCTCTCTTCCTCTTTCTTCATCTCCCTTCTTCTCTCTTCCTCTCTCTTCCTCTTCTCCTTTCATTTCCTTTCTCTTCCTCTCTCTTCTCCTTTCACTTCCTCTTCCTCTCTCTCTCCTTTTCACTTCCTTTCTCTTCCTCTCTCTTCCTCTCCCTTCCTCTCTCTCCTCTCACTTCCTCTCTTGCCTCTCTTCCTCTCTCTTCCTATCTCTCTTCTTCTCTCGTCCTATCTCTTCCTTTCTCTTCCTCTCTCTTCCCTCTCTTCCTCTCTCTTCTTTTTCAGCACACGGACCACAACCTCCACTCCTTCACTGCCCGTGTTAGGGAGGCCATCCACTACTACAGCGCCCTTTTTGACAGTCTCGATGTTTCTCTTCCGTGGCATTCAACGGAACGGGTTCTCATAGAAGAGCGCGTTCTCGGGAGAAAAATTGTGAACATTGTTGCGTGTGAAGGGAAGGAGAGAGTGGAGAGACACGAGAGTTTCAGCAGGTGGCATTTCCGGATGAGACGAGCCGGATTTAAGCCAAAAGCTTTAAGTACGGATGTAATAGATAGTTTACAGGTGAGAAAGGAGAAGGGGGAGGGGGAGAGGGAGGGGGAGGGAGGGGGAGGGAGAGGGAAAGGGGGGAATTCTTTTTGAAAATGTAGATATTTGTGATGAATGAACTGAAATGTCCATCATTGTTTGTTGATTATTAATCAAGAACATCTTTTAGATGGAAACTAATTCTTAGTATCATAAAGTTGAGAAAATTTCACTTTGTGAAAAGTCTCAATTTCTATTATTGGCCTTGGAAACCTTAATTTTAGAAAGACATTGAATTGGTATTCAATTCTTTGATCTTTTCTTTGATTAGTAGGGCAGTACTTAAAAGAGGCAAATGTCTTGAGTCTCAATAATTTTGCAATTCTTTAACAATATAGTAATTAACGTTTTCGTTTTTTTTTTTTTTTTTTTTGTGTTCGCAAACAATTTTCATTGCTGAAGTTGATTTTGGTGCCCCCTTGTTTTCCCATCTTCGCCTCTTTTTATTACATTTCAATAAGTTAATACTTTTTTTTTCCGATTTGCAGTCTCTTTTGAAACGATATCGTGACGGATATTCTCTCGATCAAGAGGGAGCAGCAGTGTTGCTGACGTGGCAAAGTCAAAGATTACTTGCGGCCTCCACTTGGGAATGTACAGGTGGCGACGCCTGATTGGTTATAAATCAGTTTTTGTTTTTGGCTCACTTTTTGTCTTCCTTTCAACGACATGTATTCATTTTTTTTCATTTTCGAACATCAACTGCCTTGGAGGACGCTTTTATAAGTTATGTCGTTTTTTTCACACGATATATAATGTTGCACGACAAAACTCGGTTTGAGGGTTTTTTCAGGGTTTAAAGGTCTTTGGGGTATGAGGTGAAAAGGGAGAATGATAGTGTAAACACTATTTATTGGCTAAAGAAATGTACAAAGGGATATTTGGGCGGATGCATTACGCCCTTTTGGATGGAAAAAATGCGATAGTATATTTCTCGTGTTAGTATATTTCTTGTGTACTTACGTGCTTTTACCTTTATATGTATTTTTTTTTCAGGAGGCTAATTATTCCACCTACCTGAGAACAATTGTCGAGGTTACTTTTAGACCCTGTTTAAAATGCTTTAGTATTGTTGACAATAGCGGTTAAGATGAGGCGGTTGTTCGCTAGACACATTTACTATAATGCATATTTTTTCTGTGTATTTTTTTCTCCCTATTTCCTCCAGTTTGGCTACCTTGTGCCTCTTGCTGTAAAAGTGGTTGTGGAAAGTGTCAATTATGATGCTATCTTCTCTCATGGGTCGGATGTTTTGTTCATATGATGGTGCGATTATATTGACGATGTGAGGATTTGGAATACTTGATTGTCAAAGAAAATTAATCAGATGTTATCATGAATACGAGTCAAGGGAACTTGACGAAAGTTGGGATTTGCGACGACGCTGGTTGTTTGTTCGTTTGTTTCTGTTTGTTTGTTTGTTTGTTTGTTTGTTTGTTTGTTTGTTTGTTTGTTTGTTTGTTTGTTTGTTTGTTTGTTTGTTTACTGTGTATTTTGTCGCCAATTGTCAATCGTGGAATCACTACTTTGTAGAAAACTCCAACAACAGCTGGAAACAACCTCAACAACAACACCGCTAATCATTATTAGTGTTAAAGTTTTTAACGTCATTTAAAACATCTTTTCTCTGTACACACTTTTCGGATTGTCAATCGGATGGTTGATATTGGAAGGCAAGATTTTCACTTTCCTATTGGCAATTTCCGATTGACAATCCGGCCAGAGTGCATGGAGAAAAAAAGTTTTAAGTGTCCAAAAACACTCTAACACTAATAACGATTAGCGGTGTAGATGCATACTACACCACCATCGCTACTCTAGAGCTGGGCTAATATTAGCTCTCTCACTTTCACTAGAATTTGCTACACCGAATTATATATTGCCATGTGGCTCTGTCTCACAATGGACCACATTACTTAGTAGTGCTGTATTTCTAATTTTCAGTTAAAAAAAAACATTCGAATTAGAGTGGATCGATCCTAATAGCAATGAGCAGTGTAGGAGACTTAGGGTTGTTGGTGAGGGAGCCTCAGTAACGAAGGTTTCTGTGTGACAAGTGTGACCATAGTTGGTGAATTTGGGATTCACAAACCGTGCAACTAACAAATAATGTTTAAATTTCAACACATGCGTAAACAAATGTTGGTAGCCAGGGGGAGTCATCAGTAAATGTGGTGTTCCGGGCGATGTGAAATTGTGTTATGAGTACCGAGTGCTAAGGCAAACGTCCATTGTAACAGAGAGCCATTCGTTAGCTCAAAAAGAGGAAGAGAATTTGAATTTGAATTTGAATTCGCTTTCTTTCTCTTTTTGCCGACCAGGAGAGTTTGTTCTTTGTTACCATTATTGCATACAACAGCCAAACAAATATATTGCTAGGTTGATATATTTGTGAATTCCATCATGTATTGGAGATATTTTTAAGTTATAAGGTTTGATCGTGCACACGACTCAGCATCCAACATTCGTAACTTTAACAACAATATTTTATTGGCTTGATAACTCGAAAGATTTTTGGGAAACAAAACTCTAGTGCCAATTCCTGTAGAAAAAAAAATTAGCAAAAAACATTCCGGGGTAAGAAGAGTTATTACTCCCAAAATGTTTATCTATAGGTGTTTATGGCTTTACACTGGAATATTAGTCGAAGATTGTGAGTCGTATTATATTATCTATTTTTTCTATGTTTTAACTTGAATTGAAAAAAAAATATAAAAACTCTACAAGATGTTTAGAACTTTAGATTTTTTTTTTTTATCCGTCGTGCAATACCTTTAAAATGCAAAGGAGTCTTAAACAGTTGAATGGTTCCTATACTAAAAAAAGGACTTTCTAATAACATTACAATCTAATAAATTGTTTGCATAAACTGATATTGAAGTTCCAACGCAAAACCAGACTACTATATAAAAACATCACAAAAAAAACTAATTTTATGGACTATCACACCAATCTATAATAGTCTCTCAACCATCATATAATTTGAATGTGCATCGATGTACAATATTTATAAAATCCACACCAAATCCTATATGCCGTCAGAAACCATGAGGTCACAATCGGGTACCCGAATCTGGCCGTACCCGTTTTTTTTTTCGTCGTTGCGGCCGGCCCCCAAAATTTGGCACCCGATTCCGTTCCGGATCCGACGCGGCCGGCCGGGTACGGATCGGGTACGGATTCGGGTACCCGATTGTGACCTCTGCCACATGCCATCTTATTCTCATAAAATCGAAAACATCACACTTTTCGGTACTTTTCGGTACATTGTTACAGACTTACAGTACACCGTGTATCTCTATTAGGGTTAACAATTTTTTCGCCACTTAAAACATCTTTTGTCCGTACACACTTTCCGATTTTTACATAGAGACCGCTAATGGAAAGTTGAGAATCCTGGATTTCAATCGCAACCGTCAGATCTATAATCGGACCATCATGTACGGAGAAAAGATGGTTTAAGTGGCAAAAAAAACATTAACACTAATAGCGATTCACGGTGTACCAAGAAACGCCAATATATCGCTCTCGCATTGGTAAGACGATGCATCGTTTCGTGGCGTGTGTTTTCTTCACGAGCCAGCCTGGCAACCTCCGAAGTTCTAAGGCTCCCGCCTCGGTAAACAGGATTGAACGGAGTTTAGCAGTACGATATGATAGCGATACGATACGCGTCGTCTCGATTTTGCTATCAAGCAAATCTTATAGCCGTTCGTCAGATCGGCCCGTTGTGGCAAAAAGTAACTGGTCGGCAGGAAAAAATCTGAAATGCCCGTTGATAGATTCGCAATTTGTCTGTAAACTGTCTAAAAGCGTCGTTGGACTTTTGTGTGAATAATTTACAGGCTTTCGACTGGCTCAGAGCACGTTTCGCACGTGTTGCATGCAGAACGCTTTTTCGACAGATTTATTCTTCACTTTTTGTACGGATTGGCGTTCATCCCTGTAACGGTACAAAAAAGTCAAGCGGAAGGTAACATTTTTTTTCGCTGACCCGGAAAATTTCCAGTCGACTTTGCCTGACCGCGCGCTAAAATATTTCTCTACGTCGCTCATAGCTGTTAGCTTTCTTAAGGAGCGCTTTGTCGGTGCAACGTCTCCACGACCGCCAGCAGCCAATCAGCGACAGGAGGTCCTAAGTTTGCCCGTTGCGGTCACTTTTCGTACGTCCACAGCAAATACTGATATTTTTCCAACAGGAACATGTAGATCAGCGTTGTTTCTGACCTCGGTCAGTCATCATATTTTAGGCGTCAGGGCAGCTAAAGACGTTTTCCGAGCTGACCGTCGCATATCGACAGTTCCTTTGTTCGTACAATAGTCGTCCGATCCAAGATCCGAAGTACATCGACGGTTCAGACTCAAGTCAAGTTGTCTGTCGGTCGAACATTTCCGACAGCTTCTGTCGTGACGTTATTATAAACGTGGAATTCCCACGAGTGTGTGTGACATTTATGTCACAGGGACAACTGTCTCACCGGCCGGCAAAATAAGAAAAATCACGGTCGTCAACCAAGAAATGGAAAAAAATCCTCTTCCCCCACAAAAAGGCTCTCCCCGCAGTCCAAAAATCCCACAAGCCGTCATCTCATTTAGCATTCCGCTTAAACCGGCCGTCAATTCTGCTGCTCCCATTCTACTCCCCCACGTCTCTTTCCAACCGAGCGCCGCACAGCACCGCGCACCGTGCTCTGACTAACGGCCGTCAGCTCCTGTCGCATCTCCCAAACGGCCGTCACCCTGCGTACCCCTTCCTTTCTGACCGTTGCTCCTCTGGCACCCTTTTCCGTACTCAATCCAAACGTACCTTTTCTGATTCGCGGTACTACACCGCGAATCGTAATTAGAGTAATGAAAAAATTAGAGTAAAAAAACCAAAAAAAACAATTAGAGTAATGAACTCTAATTTATGTGATAGAACTTTTTCACAGAGGAAGTTTACTCTAATTTATTTAAGTACTCTATATTGGGTTATGTCGGCAATAAATTTCCGCGCTGAAATTACGAACACTAAATTACGTAGATGTACAGAATCTGTCAGTCCGTATAGTTTTGACGTCATTATGACGTTAGTATTATTTGTCGCGCTGAATGTCAGCTGATGTTCACACTGACGACGATGCTGTCGACGGACGAGAGTTATGCGAACGGCTTTTTTTCGATGTGATTAATTTTTCGTTTAGTGCGATTTCACGTGCGAGCGCGATTGTATTAAATCATTATTTGTACCTTTTTACTTAAAAAAGTACAATTTTGCACGGTCGAACGTCGTCCGTACTCCACACTATTTAAAACGAACCTATATTACAATTTTGTTACGCTAATTAAACTTACCTAAATTAGAATAATGAAAAAATTAGAATCATTTACTCTATTTGATGTAATAGAGTCGAAATTTCGAGCGACCGAATTAGAGTAATTTACTCTAATTACGATTCGCGGTGTATCGTCCATCTTACCGTACAGGTAACACAATCGTACCTCTCTAATTGACCAATCCTTCGCCACCACGCGTAGCCATAGCGAAAACGTGACTGCGCCCAACGGTACGATTTGCGCCAGCGTGGCATCTGAACGGCTACACGACGCTCGCAGGCGGCCGCGCCCGCCTTTATCGCGGCGAGAGCCAACGGTCTTCTGCCAAGCGACCGTCACCGACATGCAGCCGCCCGCCCCCTCCCCGTTATCAACAGCGCCCGACCGCCGGAGAGAGAGAGAAGCACTCGGGAAGAGCTCTCTGGATACGGAAGAAGAAAAAGAACCAAAGAGAGAGAGAGAGAGAGAGAGAGACTCACACCTTGTAAAAAGGGTCAGCAAAAGAGAGAGAGAGAGAATTACCAAAGGAGATAGAGAGGAAGAGAGAGAGAGAGAGAGAGAGAAGAAGAAAGACAGTAAATAGTGAGAGGAAATGAATACCAGTCAGTAAAAACGTTAATACGTAAAAAAGTAAAAACGTTCAAATTCGCCGTTTATCATCCCATAAACTCCCTTCAAAAATCCTTTTCCATTTCTTTTTTTTCCCCTACATATTTTTTTTCCCCAATGGCCCATTTAGGTCCTCCACACCAATTCTGGGCAGGTGAAAATTTCATGGCCCGAAGCGGCCCGATGGGAGGCCGCCACGTGGCGGCACCAGGAGGTCCTCCTCCTCCTCTCCCTCTCGGAAACCAGCAGCAGCAGCAGTTGCCACGTGGCCCAATGAAATCCGCCCCCTGTTCCCCCCAGAAACCAGCCCAGCCTCCCAAGATCCAACAGCTTCCCTGTGGAGGGGGAGGAGGGATAGGAGGAGGACTAGGGGGAGGGGGAGGAGGAGGAGCAGGGATACCGCTAGGGCTAGGGGTGGGGGCAGGGGGAGGGGGGGGAGGAGGAGGGACTTTGTCACGCTCTGACTCGTTCCATGTGATCCACAAAGTTCCAGTTGGGGATTCTCCGTACGTCCGGGCCAAACATGTACAGGTGAGAGGGAGGGAGGAAAGGAGGAGGGAGGAGGGGGGAGGGAGAGAGGGATGTTTGGATGTGAGGGTGAGGGGAAGGGGAGGAAGGACCTGCATATCCACGGTTTTTGAGTTAGAGGGAAGGATGGGAGGAAGATTCCGGTTTTGGATATTGTAAATGACAGCTGTAAAACTTGCCTCCCTGTCTCTCTCTCCCTCCCTCTCTTAAAACATTTACCCTATATAAAAATTATCCCGCCCTCTTCCCTTCTTCCCATGGACCCAGAACTGCATTTCCTTTTTAACCTTTGTTTTCAACATTTTTCTTCTTTTTTTAGTTTTTCCACTGGCGAAACTTAATTTTTCAATCTTTTTTTATTTTCAAATTATAACCTGAAGAGATTTGAAACATTCTTGAAACTTAGTCCGAGACTTCGAGTCTAAATCTCATCCTCTTTTTTTGTCTTTTTCCCCTTTTCTAATCCTCACCCTGGAACTACTTTTGAACTTATTTTTGAACCTTTTTTTGAACCTTTTTTTGAAACTGTACCTTTTTTGTTTACTCCAACCTAATCCCATATCCTTGCAATCCTCTGTACTGACTAGTATATCTACACTAATTAATCCGGTTTTTATATCTTTTTCCAGGACTAGGGAACCCAAACCTTCTTTTCCTGATGGCAAATTTTTCTCTACTTCTTAATCCCTATCCCTGAGCCTATTTCCCTTAGTATTAACCTCACACCTTTACCCCAATTTCTGACTCAAATGGGTAATAATGTTTACCCCAATTTCTGAACCCATTTCAAACTCATTGCCAACTGTATTTCGGACCCCTTCCTAACCCCAACTTTCCCTCAACTTTACCCCATTTTCACCTCAACTTGATGTAAACCTGACCCAAATCCTCACCCGAGCTTTTCCCCATTTTCCCTTTTTCCATTCTGTGGCCAATTCTTTCTTCACCCATAAATCCTGACCATTCTTTCCCAATTTCCCCCTCTTTTCCCCCTCTCTTCTCCCGTTTCCCCCCCTCTTTCCCCCTCTTTCCCCCCATTTCCCTCCTTTTTTTCCTTCTTTTTGTCCTCTTCTGCAGCTCGTGGACAAAGATCCCGACCGTGCGATTGCCCTGTTTTGGGGCGCCATCAACGCCAACGATCGCGTGGACAGCGCGTTGAAGGACATGGCCATCGTGATGAAGCAGCAGAATCGGCCCGAGGAGGCCATCGAGGCCATCAAGTCGCTCCGAGTGCGATGCTCGGACCAGGCGCAGGAGTCGCTCGACAATGTGCTGCTGGACCTCTATAAGGTACGGGGGGAGAGGGGGAAAAGGTAGGGGGAAAAGGTAGGGGGAAAAGGGGGGAAGTTTTGAGGAGGAAATGGGGAGGATTTGGGTGGGAAAAAGGGAAAGTTTGGGGAAGGAATGAGAAAGTTTGGTGGAAAATATGAGGGTGGAGATTAGGATGGAATGAGAGTAGGAAAGGTGTTAATTTTGTAGTGAATTTACTTCTTTTCTTCGGAATAGTTTTTTTGGGAATTTCAGTAAAAGGATATGAAGTGTTTACTAAAATTCAGTTAGAAGTCGGGAGCTACTTTTTCAAATCAGCTATTTTTTGACTTTTTCCTTTTATCGGTTAAATTTCTTTTTTTAATTGCTCTCGCTAATGTGATGATGATTTTTTTGTGGTGTGTATTTAACAGAGATGTGGACGACTGGACGATCAAATTTTACTTTTAAAACACAAGTTGGACATGATTCATCAAGGAAGCGCATTTAATGGCAAAAGAACAAAAACTGCCAGGTCACAAGGAAAGAAATTCCAAGTATCAATCGAACAGGAAGCGACTCGATTACTCGTAAGTGGCCTTTTCTCCCTATCACCTTTTTTTTGCTTTTCTTTTTTTTTTCTTTTTTTTACTTCCTTTTTTTTGTTTAATTTCCTTTTCATCGATCGGGTTTTTTTACTCTCTTGTTGCTTTTCCGAGTCGAATTCGGACGAAAGATTTTTGTCTTACACGCTGCTTTCATTATTCGCCAAGTGAAAGGGCAACTATTTTCTTATATATATTTTTTCAATTTGTCACTGTATTCATCTTTCCCGCCCTTTTTATTCAATTATATAGTCGGACAACAAATAGTGTGGTAAACGGTGTTTGACGCTTGTACTTATTTTTTGGTTTTTTTTTATTTAATTGTTTTCCAGGGCAACTTAGGATGGGCCTATATGCAACAGAGCAACTATGTGGCGGCAGAAGCTGTCTACAGGTGAGCTACTCTCCTTTTCATGGAGAGGGAGATAGAGGGAGGGACACAGAGAGAGAAGGGAGAGGAAGAGCCGAGGAAGAGATTCTTCAGTTGCCGAGAGAGAGAGAGAGGGGGGGAGAGGGAGAGGAAGATGAAATAAGAGGATGAGCCTCGTTTTCCTATTGGATAAGGGAAATGCAAAGGAGGTAAAGAGGAAAGGATGTGAAGACAAAAAGCTTCCTACAGCTTCACTCTTTGTTTTCACATAGTCACAGGCGAGAAACAGAGGTCAAAGATGAAACAAAAATGATGTCTAAATAGCATAAGTCTTATTCTGACCGATTTTTTGTTTTTCCCCCTTTGTGCTTAAACTTAAACCTAATTCTAACCAGAAAAAACTTTTGTTTTGGTGTTTGCAGAAAAGCGTTATCCATAGAGCCGGACAACAACAAGGTCTGCAATCTCGGGATCTGTCTCATGAAACAGTTCCGTTTAGAAGAGGCGCGTTCCATGTTACAATCCGTTACGCCTACCGGAGACGCCCGATGGGGCTCGGAATCGCACCTCAAGGTACACTTTTCGTACCTTTTCGTACTTTTGAAGTGGATGCAGTAAAAACAAAACCCTAAAACAAAATTACGACTACCCTAACGATAATAATTAAGTGAGAGGCCATTGGATACGCTTCAATCGTTACCATTCTACAAATCTGGCCGTTCATTTTTATTCGCACTAAATGCTGCAACAAACACCTTGCATGCGCACTAAAATGGAGTGCAAACTGCTAAGCACATTGCGTGCGCACCCAAGTGCTCACGTGAAACCTTTTAGTACTATCGCACGCTAAAATATTGTATCGCGCCGCCCCTTCCGAAAAATCAAAATTATTTCTTTGCCTGGTTTTCTTTTTTCCGTATTTTAAAAACTGTGTTTTTAAAAATTGTTTTCAATACTCTGTGTTTGTTTAATGTTTTTCACTTCTCTGCTCTCGTTTGTTTGTGTTATTCTTTTTCTTCTTTCCGAAACAATTTTAGGTTTCGAAACATTTTTTGGTTTGTTCGTGCTTTCAAAACAAAAAATTGCCACTTGTTTTTGTCTTGTTTTATCGCTTCATAACTTATTTTATCCTTTTCTGTTTTTTTTCTAATGGATGCAGTCGTACGAACGAGCACAGGAGATGCTGAAGGAACTCGAAACCTCAACTGTAACCACACATGGAACGTCTGCTTCTATGTCTTCCGACGTTTCAGTTACACAGAACCTGTCGGAGAATTCAAACGATATTTGGCAGCCTCAACCAGTACGAAACCCTCGCAGAAGCCTTCTCAGTGAAGGAGAAATCTCCAATCTAAATGAAGACGCCATGGGCTCATTCTCTCAATTCAAACCAGGAACTCTCTCAGCAACTTTCGAAGCAACTTCCGGTTTCGGACCAAATTCTTCAGGAAATAACGTTCCAGGAAATAAACTTCTCGACCTTCCTCCTCAACAAAATGGACTTTACAGGACAAGCAGTAACGTCAGTCTTAGGTCAGAATCCATGAATTCCTTCGGAGGAAATGCAGGAGGAGCAGGAGGAGGAGGATTGCCTATTCCTCAAAATTCACAAGGAGGAGTGTCACTTTTGCAACTCTCGCAGCAGTACAATATGAGGTCATCCTCGTTCAATAACAGTCTTGGAAGCAGTAATGGAGAGAGAGGAGGAGGGAGCTTCAGTTTTTGGGAAGACGATTATGCGACTCCTCCTGGAGAAGATTACTACATCTCTTCTCCCGAAAATGAACTGGAATTGCAGAAGTTTCATGAAGAAGAGTTGCAGAAATTTCAACAAGTACAGGAAATGAAGAGTATTCAGAAAGCTCAGGAGGACATGGCTAGACATGCCCAAGCTTTGACTCTTCGTTTGGAGGCTGTACAGAAACAGTGTTATGAACGACAAATCAAAAGCACATTTGCAGGACAAGGAGGAAATCCGGCGGGAAATTCTCTTTCTCATTCTCTTTCTGGAGGATCTTCCCATGCTCTTATGCATTCTGCAACAGGGAATTTTCCCTCTCAAAATATTCCCTCTCATTCTCTTCCAGGGAAAGAAATGGCGACAGGAAAACTGGCTCCAGGACTTAGGGCAGATGCTGTTCCCTTTACTCTGTCTCGAGGGCACAGTCAGAATCAAAACCAGAATCAAAACTATAATCAAAACCAGAATGTAAACCAGAATCATAATCAAAACCAGATGATGCAGAATCGGATTCAGAATCAGAATCAGAATCAGGGTCAAAATCAGAACCTTGGAAATGGAAAAGAGGGGAACGGAGGAATCAGGAGCTTCAACGGGGGAAACTTCAACGAACGGATGCCTCTTACTTTCGATCGAACTAACGAATTTAATAACATCCAAAGGCTTTCTGTAAGAACTCCCTCGCCAAATCTGGTCCTCACGGAAGGAGATCACAAAAACATTTTAAACAACACTCTCAACAATGGAAACACCAACAACAATAATTGGAAAGTTGGAGGAGTAGGGGCAGGATTAGGGAAAAACTCAAATGTGGGAAACAGTTCCTTTTTGTTTCCATCTGAATCGGGACCGTTGGGAGTTTCTGTGAATGGAGGATGGAACGATTATCATCCATTTTACAGTAAATCGCAGAACGAGAATATTCCTCAATGGGGAGGGCATGGAAATCTCCAGTTTCCGTCTTTCAGTTCGGAGGAAAATGTGTCTTGTGTGGAAGACAAGACAGGAAGTATTAACATGCAAAACTTGCCGCCTCCTATTCATCACGGAAGTCAGAAAAGGAACCGAGTCCCGACTCCAGTTAAGGAAAAGAAAACCCCAGGAGGAGGACAAGAAGGTCAATGGGGAGCATTAGGGTTTACGGTCTCTCCAGAAAGACTTGATTTTGGGTCAGTTGAAAGTGTGGTGGACAATGTTATTGGGACAGAAAGTGTACAATCTTCCCCGGGGCCAAAAATGTTTGATTCCATTGTTAAAGATTTTATGTCTGGGGAGGAGAAGGGAGACGCGGAAAGTTCGCTTTCAAATGGGTTTTTGAATGGGAAAGACTTTTTGGGAAAAGCTCAAAGTATTTCCGCGAGTGAAATGGAAGTTAAGAGGCAGAGGAGGTTGAGGATTTTCCAGGAAATGACTATTACTGGAGCTGCCGCATAAGAAGGGAGAGGGGAAGGGAGTGAGGGAGATAGAGGAGAGAGGGAAAGGCTGGAGGAAACATTTCCATTTTAGAGGATGGTCATCACTATATTGGCTGTGAAATGAAATGCTTGGGGAAAGGGGAGACGGAGAAGGGTAAGAGAAGTAGAAAGGAAAAATCTTTTTCTACTTCTGTTCCTGTCTCTCACAGCTATATGTGTCTGAATGATTGGTTAGAATGGCTGGTTTTTCTATTTGATTTGTTTGTTTTTTTTTCAATTCTTGGACGAAGATGTCCATTTTTAGTCAAACTTTTTTGAACGCAGAATGGGACTATAGTTAGGAGGATGTCAGAGGAGTAAAAGAAGATAAAATGTTGGTTTTCAACTCCCTCAAGGGTGAAAGAAGTTTTAAGGAATTAGAAGGTCATCGTAACTGTCGACCACGCTATTTCCTGATCTTTCTCCTTCAATTTCTTCTTACAGAGACTCTGGGTGGAAGAAAAAAAAAAAAAAAAAAAATTCTAGAAGCTCTATGATGAGGGAGTAAACCATTTAGAATTTGCACCCTGATCTAGACTATCTCTTGTACATTAACTTCTCAATAGTTTTTTTTAGTTTCAGATTCGAAACATGGAGAGTCATTAAGAACATGGAGAGTCATGGAGAGTCAAATGGCACTCGATTTCTGGATTCGACATTTTAGAAGTTGGAGAGTGAGAGAGAAAAAAAAAAAACCTTTCAAACCTTAAACAAAAAAAAAATCTATATATATCTGGAACGACTTGTGAGGAATCGTCATCTTCACTCGGTCTCGAATTCAAGACTTTGAAAAGTCTCGTCATAATCTCGGTCGATTGAAATCGATATTATTTTACACGTTTCTTTTTTTTCTTTTCTTTTTTCTTTTTTCTCATCATTTTCAAGGTTTCCTGAGAGTGTTTTTAAGATAGAAACTTCATAAGAACTGAAAGTAAAATTTCGGCGAATCCTTCATCACAGCTTTCCGGTGGTTTTTTTTCGACCGATCGCAAGTGATAGTTGTAAAGGAGATGGAGAAAGAAAAGTTTTACCCCAAGTTTACGAAAGTTTATTTTTTTTAGTACTAGTTTTTACTTTTCTTTTTTTAGGAAAATGTAGTTTTAAGGAAAAAGTTAGTTTTAGGAAAAGTTAGTTAGGGAGGATTCTTTGACAGATCGGCTATCTTTTTGGATCAATCGATTCCATTTTTATTTCTTTGTCCTTTTTTGTTTCATTTTTTCAATTCAATGTAAGCTCTGTTTGGATCCCGGATACTATTTCCATTCTATTTTTTCCATTTTATTTTTGTGCATTTCCATTCTATTTTTGTGCATTTCCATTCTATTTTTTTTCCATTTTGTTTTTTTCCCATTTTATTTTTTCCATTTTATTTTGTCACATTCTATTTTGTTTCTGTTTTGTTGCCTTGGTTCTGTTTGAAACTTAATAATGAATGGATAGTCCTTTCTGACCCTCTTCCTCCCTCCATCCCCTCCTCTCTCCCAAATCTTTCCCTCTCCCTCCCTCTCCTTTCTTCTCCCCCCTCTCTCCCGCCCTTCTCCCCCCACTTTCCCTCTCCACTTCTCCCTCTTCCTCCCTCTTCCTCTCCCTCCTCCCTTCCTCACTTTCTCCCCTCTTTCTCTCGCCCTCCGTCCCTCCCCTGTCCTCTCTCCCTTTCTCTCTCATTTAAATGTAATTGTTTAGATTTAATGTGAATGTGATTTGTAAATTTTAATGCTGATGTAATCTTCTCTCTTTCCCTCTTCCTACCACTCTCTCCCCTTATTTCCCTTCCCCCTCTTTTTTCCCCTTCGCTGCCTCTCCAACCTGTGTTCCACACATTTTTCTTTACGCTATTAGGTCAAATGCTCCTATTAGGTCAAATGCTGCTATTAGGTCAAATGCTGCTATTAGGTCAAATGCTCCTATTAGGACAAATGGTGCAATTAGGTCAAATGCTCCAATTAGGTCAAATGCTCCTATTAGGTCAAATGCTGCTATTAGGTCAATTACTGATAAATGAGAGGCCAATTTAGACGAGTAAAGTAGAGCTTTCCCTTTGTGGACTAACAAAGGCTATCCCACACAGGGTATAAAATTTGATTACCCATTGAAGGTTCACTTATGTGGGGTTTCTTAAGAGTCTTTTAGGGTCTTCTATAGATGTATTGCTTCTGTTGATTGGATTTGCAATGCAGATATCGAATTTAATTCTTGCAAAGGCAAAAAAAAAATGCTGATAATCATCATACTTTGGGAAAAATCGAGGCGGTCAGAGTGTTTTCGCATTTTTGTTTCTTTGTCTCCGTTTCCATTTTTTTACCTTTGTTTTTGGCTTTTCCTCTCCTTTGTTTCCATGTCCTCAGATGGTTTATCATCTATTTTTTAAATAAATTTTAGTGCATTTCCCAAAGGGATGAGTTTAAACGGATTTGTCCACCGCTTTAACGCACAATTGCTCAAACGTTTTTACCTTTCTTTTCCCGTTTTAACCCTAAAAACTATGAAGGGGGAGATATAACACCAAACAACCATAAAGTACTCCGCAATCACTATTAGTGTTACCACATATATAGTGTGGGATTTATTTTAGTCTTGCTAATTCTAATTTAGGTTGGATTAAAGTGGACGCTTTCCAACTAAGCCAAAATAATGTTATGAAAAAAGTATTCATATTAATAATGCTATTTTTATGTTCAGGAACCAAAAAAAATTAGCACCAAATTAGTGTTTTAACAAAAACACTATTCTCGTGTGTTGAATAATTGTTATCTAGTGCTATCATTGTTTTGAGTATTGATAGCATCATTAAAGAGACTTCAAAGATATAATTGTTGGAAAATTCAAATTTAAACAGCATAATACAAACAAAATCTGAATAATTTGTTGTTTCCAAGCTTACTGTTCCTTCAATGGACGTTTCAGGAAAAAAAAAGGGGGGGGGAAACCGACGATGGATAAATCGATGGATCTATCTGTTTCGATTTTATTTATTTATATTTTATTTATTTAATAGAATAAATGTGGAATATTGACGATGGATTTGGCAGTGATAGTTGAAGATTTCCCTCGGTGCATATAGAAGATTAGGTACTCGTGCAGGAAATTCAGTTTTAGAAAGAAACAATAACTGCTGAATATTAATAAGGCTAATTACACTAGAGACAAAAACCCTCATTTTGAAGGTGAATTGTAAAGTTTTAGGATGAACATACATATGACTAAACTCGAAAAAACTGTACTATGTGCCATCAAAACGAGGGTAAAAGATCTTTAGAGTAATTATTGACCAATGAGAACAGACACACATTGAAAACAAGTTACATCATCACTGAAGTTGCAAAATTAAACCAAAAACAATTGTGGAATTGCAATATCAACATCATAAAAGATTCCATGCGAGGAAATTGTTCCAAAACCACAGTTACAAAAGACCAACAAATTTATTCCAAACTCAGAATCTCTATTCATTGCTTTTCTTAAATAACACACGACCATCCAAATAATGTGTTTAAAAAATGGTAAGGGTTGTCTTCAAACCTTGGGAACGAATTCTATTTTACGGCAATTTAAAAACACTGTTGTAGAATTATACACCCTCCAGGAAATACATCCAAAGTAAAATATACATTTTTGCCAAACATGGGTACAAAACGTGCGAAAGTTCGCCGGAATATAACTTTGAAGCTAGTTCTTCCGACCATTATTGATTTGAAAACTTCACAATCTATATACGCGCCCACTTATCAAATGATGTACTCCCATCTTCCACGTTACTTTCTAAATCATATCACATCTCTATTTTCCAAGATACAACCTCTTCTAAAGAAAGACCTTAAATCAGAGACCTTTCCATGGCAGCTGGCTCATGAATAACTCCAAAACCCTAATCTTCTTGATCCATAAACCGACTAGTTGCCTTCTTGTAGCATTCAGAACCACTATGATCTGGAAACAAAGGCCTGGAAAACCCTCACCATTATGGACACCGTTCTTCCCTTAAAACAACTTTAAAATCTATCATTGAATTGCATAGGATTTTCCCAAATGGAGATCCGCTTCAAAAAATGCACCCATGTTCTGGAAACTTCTTAAGGCCAGCCATAGTCTCACACGACATTAAAACATCATAGACAAAAAAAAACCTAAAAAGCTGAAAATCCCCCAATCTCCCTATCAGTTGAACATCAATTCACAACAACTACATTTTCCTTCACTATCAAACAAGTCCTGAAACTCCCAATTATATTAGTCCTTATCTCCTTTTTTGCCCTCATTCTTGTTCCAGCATTGTAGAACTTAATGTTTTTCTGATAGGGAGATTGCCAACCGCCATCGGGTTCAAGAATTCGAATAATCGTTTTGTGGACGGCCTTTCAATCCATTGAATAGGCAAATCATTATCGACTGTAAACTCCAAAAGTAGACTATGAAAAGTGTTCCTTTTATCCTCACTAAAAGGTGCTTCATTGTAGGTCTCCGTCGTCTTTTGCCGCTTCACTATTTGACTTTCAGAAGCAACAACTAATCCCTGTTCTTGATGCCGTTCTTTCACATGAGAACTGTCCTCTAAAAACAATCCTTTTGCAGGTGTTTTTTCCTTCGTGCTCCCCCCATTTGGCAAGTTTTCAGGAAGGATGTTTCCTTTTGCAAGTGCTAGGGCTTCTAATTTAATTTTTGCGTACGGACAGTGTTTTAAATGAGTTGACAGAGAATCTACTCGACCGGGAACTAAAGGTTGCTCTGGAACCGTTGCAGGATTCTCCTGGTGAGCTTGGACACAGTATTTACAAGCTGCCATACAAATCCATTTATTTTTCATCGCAGTAGTTTTCATAAAATGTGTCCATAACTGATCTGGAGGACGCCCTCCTTTTGCTTTCGTCGTCATCGTCATCATGACTTCCTTCGTGTTTGGAACCAGCACGACTTGTTTGTCGTCTGAAACCATCACGGTTTGCTTGTCTTCTGAAACCGCCATGTTTTGCTTTTCATCTGGAACCATCATCACTTGCTTATTGTGTGAGAGAGGACTAAACAGATGCAGAATGTATTTACTGCAATTGAAACCCTAAAAACGTTTTTTATTTGAGTTTCAAAGGCTAGGGTTTCGTGAAAATCCAACTTCTTGTACGTGCCGTGTCGTTTCCCGCGCGCGGTCTACAACTTGGTTTTCAACAATGAAGTGTGAACAGAAAGTGCGTACATTCAGTGCGAACTGTGGAGATCACAAATAGTTTGAACGACTCCCACCTTTAGAAACATCTAGTGCGGTTTTACACCAATAGCCGAACTAAATTCCACCTATGGAAAATTTCCGCACGGTTTACCGACCAGGACTGAATTCGACAATACAGTTAAAAGTTCATCATGAACAAACGGAGACATGATGTCAGAAAACGACACGTTGCGGTAGATTAATGGACCCCGTATTTTACTAATTTGACATGTTTCGGACTTCCGGCTACTGTTGCGCATCGCCTCGCATCGAGCCACAACAGCAACCGAAGGCCGATGCGATGCTGACGTGGATGTCAAATGGTGTAAATGGGTTTTTTTTTAGGGAATAGGTATACTTTATTGCAAAACTTGCCATGGAAATAACATCGGGTATAAAAGGGGTAAGAGTGTAAGAGTCAAGAGAAAATAAGTCATACATAGAGAACAAATGAAAAAATAAGTGAAAACTAAAACAATTAACCACCAAAACGTCTGTTACCTGTTCTACTAGCTAGGGAACCCATAGGGCCCAAAAGTTTGGAGCTCTAATTTAGAATGTTAGGGCCGAAACAGTTGCTATCCGAACATAACCGGATATTCGCCAGCTAGGTGTCATGCATTCCTTAACGATTTCATATGGCATTCGTCAGTTTGATCAATTTTAAAACTTGCTTGGCTCAGTTCTACGCCACTCCCGGTTTGAACTGGTGTGCGTTTGTATCGATATGACGTACTATACTTCAGTGTGCATATCGAACTGATTATCAATCGGTTCTACGACGCTCACTATTTGTGCAGTACTTGATCGTCAATATGTACCTATTTTAGCTCGTTTTGTATCTCAGTATTGCCAGTTTCATTTTCAAAATTTGAAAAACTTTGAACACACAGTTAAAAAACTACAGTATATGGAAGGTATGTTACAAGTTTCCCCGGTGTGGTGAACCGTGTGAACCCGCATTTCCCCGTGCGAAATGCGTCGTAAATTCACCACTGACAAGATACCTACCGAGTATCTGGTTAGGGTTAACACGTTTAGGGTTTTTTAGGGTGTGGTTTGGTGTTTTTTATGTAAAAAAACACAAAAAAAAACCTAAACATATATATATACATTTTTACGTTCGCGCGGCACGGTGCGTTGTAAAACGAAATGATGATAATGGCCGACTTGGATCTCTCACAATGCATGAAACCAACCTCGGAGGTTCACGGAGCCCGAAAAACGAATGATTCCGTATTGTAGTGCTAAGTACCGTAGAGGTCACAATCGGGTACCCAAATACGTACCCGATCGGTACCCGCCCGGCCACGTCGGATCCGAAACGGATTCGGGTGCCAAATTTTGGGGGCCAACCGGATTCGGCCAGGTGATTAAAAAAATAAGCAAATTCGGGTACGACCGGGTAAGGAAAAAACAAAAATAAATGAAGGTTTCGTATGTACGTTCCACTACAATACTATACAGTACTGTATTGTCCATATTAAACAACATTATTGTACTTTGTACTCTTCTTATCGTGGAAGGTATGATGGATATGTACCAATGTACCATTCATTTTGTACTTACTTTGGTACGGGCGAGTACGGGTAGTGGCGAGAAATCAGGTTTCGGTTAACTTTTTTTTTCGTAAACACGTATCGGGTAACAATTTAGGTGCGTGACATAACGCGGGCAAATTTCGGGTGTTCAAATTTTGAAAAAAAAAATGTCGGATTAGGGTATCATAAATTTTGACTATTGCGACCTTTGTCGTACCCACAGAACCTTCATTTTTTTTTGTTTTTTGCTTAACTGGCGGTACGCGGTTTTTTTATTTTTCTTGAATCACCAGGCGGAATCGGGCTGGCCCCCAAAATTTGGCACCCGAAATCCGTTATAGATCTGACGCGGCCGAACGGCTACGCATCAGGTACGGATTTAAGTACTTGATTGTGACCTCTGATCTTTACATTGTATCAGAATATCGTTTGATGTATCGTTGACTGAGAGCCAAAGGTCGCAAACAGTCAACCAAAACCGAGACCGACCGTTAACCCACTACCAGCGTCGGATCTGGAACGGATTCGGTTGCCAAATTTTGGGGGCTGGGCGGTTGCGGTCGGTTGATTCACAAAAAAAAAAGTGGTCAGTTACGGTCGTTTAACCAAAAAAAAAAGAAAAAAAATTAAACTGTCCATACAATCCAACATTATTGTACTTTGTACTCTTTGGTACCGTGGAAGTACGGGACACCATGGTGAGCGTCGCAAATCCGACACGGTAGTTACACTATTCGTTTTCGCAAATTTTAGGGGATTCGACAAAGCGTTGCAAATCTGACACGATACACCGCCAATCACTATTAGAGTAAATAACGCTAATTCGGTGCCCTTTAAAAAAAAAATAACATGAAATACAATCCATAATTATATTTTTTCCATTATTCTAATTAGGGTTTTTTTTGTTCAATTAGCGTTAATAATGGAAGTACACTGCGATGGAAATAGTGTGGCGTACGGACAGGGTATTTTGTACGAAAATTGTACTTTCTGAATTACAAAGGCATAAAAAAACACTTAACATTAGTGCCCACGCATGTGAATGTGCATTGGAAGAAAGAGACGCAAACTCGTCTACAAAAATCACGTTCTCATATGTTTGTCCGTCGACCGTGTGAACAACGCGACGGGGTACGAATTGTCAGATTTTGTACGGGTACTCATATTATTGTAGACATCGAAATGGCGGGTATTTATTATTCAAGACAACCCAAATTACAAGTAGGGATTAATTAGTATATATATATATATATATATATATATATATATATATATATATATATATATATATATATATATATATATATATATATATATATATATATATATATATATATATATATAATCCCGATTAGTGTTAATAACACTCTTATTTTACGCTATTTATTCCTTTGCTCTAACAGCGATTTACATTGTAGTAACACTTAATTTCGCAAATTTTAGGGAACGCGACAAAGCGTCGCAAATCTGACACGGTAGTAAACAATATTCATTTCTCAAATCTTAGGGATTGCGACAAATCGTAATTATTGGCTTATTCATCCGTCGTACATTAATTTATTTTGTACTTTTTCGGTTACGGGCGGGCACGGTTAGTCGCGAGAAATCGAGTTTCGGTTAACTTTTATTGTCGTAAACGCCGGTCGGTTAACGGTTATCAATTTTGGAGCGTGACACAATCCGGTCGGGCGTCGGTTACTCAGATTTTGAAAAATGAAAAACGGTCGGTTTTGGTTATGTAAAATTTTGACTTTTGCGACCTCTGCCGAGAGCGGAGTTGTGCATCGGAAAGTCACTCGAATTCACTGATGAAGCGGGATGCGATTTGGTGCGATACACATCCCGAACGACATATAATTGTTACGACCACATGGAAATAGAAAAAGCTACGGTAAAGTCTAAATTTTGCTGCATTTGTGGTGCCGTGTCGTCTGGATAACGATCTAAGGATGCTCGTCATCCTGCTCGCCTCCCCTTCAATTGTTGACACGTAGCAGCTGGCTACGCTACACGGTGTTTCTCTATTAGCGTTGATCTTCTTTTCGCCACATACCAATCTTCCTTTTGCACACTTGTCAAAATTCTCAAGACCGTCAATTGGAGATCTTACCTTCCATCTCAGCCGTCGGACGAGTAATCCATAACTTAATTGACGCAAATAGCTATACACGGTGCAGTTGCAGTCGTCTGTACTTTATCCTTTGTTTTGGAAGACTCCGTACAGTACATCATGTAGAATATGAGACTCTTAGAACACAATTTTACACCGTATATCGTTGTTAGCCTCCGTGTTTTTTTTGCCACTTAAGTTATTTTTCTCCGTGCACACCTGTCGGAGTTTTAATCTGACGGTTACAATGCAAAGGTAAGAATATCGCTTTTCCGATTGCCGGTCTCCAAACTGAAATCGACACGTGTGCACGGAGAAAAGAAGGCTAAAGTGGCAGAAAAACATCGACGCCTCATATCAACACACTTTCTAGGGAGAACTTTGTGAGCTTTTGCTTCAAACTTGGTTTTGCGTTTGTTGACCTCTTCAGCTGCAGCAGCTAAGCAGTCCTTCCAATGTAGGTTTCGTGATTACATAGTTCTGGCAGAACTGCAGTAGTATTAAGTAGAGTTTACACAGCTTCCGGAATTGCAAAGCTGTCCGTTCCGTTTCAGTTTTTGTTCCGTTTCAGTTTCTGTTTCTGTTTCAGTTTCTGATCCGTTTCAGAGTTAGGGTTTCCTCTGCAGCCATGGCTGTGGAGACAAGCTCGCTGAATGGAGATGCCAGAAAAGAAGAAGAAGTTACAGAGGAGCTGGATTTTGCTTTCGGAAAAAGTCCTTTTACTTTTACCGATATGCCATTTAATCCTTTTGTGAATAATAGTGTTCCACTTTCTGACGCGTACGAGATTATTCGAATAATCATTGTGCTTCCAATTTTTCTTTTAAGAGTTATTTTGCTTTTGTTGATGTTTCCCCTCGGATACATTATGACGGCGATTGCCATGATCGGTGCAAAAAACGCCTTGACCAAGTGAGGACAGGGAGGGAGGGAGGTAGGGAGAGAGAGACTGTGTTGGTAGGGAAGGGGGGAGGGGGGGAGGGAGAGAGGGAGAGTGTGTGGATAGGGAGGGGGAGGGGGGTGAGAGGGAGAGAGTGCGTGGGTAGGGAGAGGGATGGGGAGAATGAGAGAGAGGAGACAGTGAGAGAGGTGCAGGAAAGTGGAGAGAGGGGAGAGAGAGGAAGAGAGAGAAATGTATGGGTGGGAGAGAGCGAGAGAGCGAGGTGTGGGAAGGAAAAAGGGAAAAGAGAGGGAGAGGGAGAGTGTATGGGTAGGGAGAAGGAGGGAGGGAGAAGGAGAGAGTGGTGGCAGTAGGTGGAGGGATGAGAAGAGAGGGAGAGGAGGTGTGGGGTTCATTTTAGCCAAAAGTAAGAATTTTTGTTCAATTTTTGCTAACATTTCCCGTTCGCATCTTTTTTCTTTTAGAAAATGATGTTATATATCATAAAATGCAGCAACAATTGAATTCAACTGTATTCTCTTATTGTCTTACCATTTTTGTTTTCTCCCAAGACGTTTCATGAATATGTTTTTACTTACTTTAACGTCTCTCTCCCTCTCCCACTCCCCGCTCTCTCTCTCTCTCCCTCCTCTCCCTCCTCTCCCTCCCCCTCGTTTCCTCCCCCTCGTTTCCTCCCCCCGCCCTATTGCTCCCTCCCTCTGTTTCTTCTCTCCTCCCTGTTCCTCCCTCCCTCTTTTCCTTCTTTCCTCCCTGTTCCTCCCTCCCTTCTCCCCCTTTTTTTTGTTTGTGTTGGCCCTTTCCCAATCCTCCAAACCCAGCTTTCTTTTCGTCACCTTTTTCTATATTTGTCAAAAATTTTCCTTACCACTTTTATACAAATACATAGAATTGCTCTTTTTTGGCAATTCCCGACAGCAATTTAAAATTTGATTTGGTTCTTTATCCCATAAAAATATCGGCTTAAAATTGCAGAGCGTTTACTGCTTTATCAACTTTGAATGCTGTTAAAGTTTGCGTTTTTAATGGCATTCATCAATTTTTTTTTTTTTTTTAGAAAAGAACATGGAGCTCTTCATTTGTAAATTGCATAGAATGTTGGCAAATTTAAATTTTGCAGAAATTGTATGAACTCAAATTTGAATTTGAATTTCAATCCGGATCTCAATCCGGATCCGAGTTTTAGTTTAAAGTTGGAGTTTAGATATTTGTACATGAATGAAGTTTTAACAGAATTCGTTGAAATTTTAGAGAAATGTTTGACTTGACCATGTTACCAATTTCAGAAATGGGTGTTAGTGATAATCCACGTCTTCCTTATGGACGATGTTAGGAAATGATTAATTACTACGTTTACAAAATATGGTCATGGAACAGAATCTACAACATTTTTGGGTTCTATTTTAAATTATGACATTTGTTTGGTTCTATTTTTAATGATTAAATGCT
Source organism: Zygnema cylindricum (assembly GCA_037447655.1). NCBI lineage: Eukaryota > Viridiplantae > Streptophyta > Zygnematophyceae > Zygnematales > Zygnemataceae > Zygnema > Zygnema cylindricum. The sequence goes on from JBBHKE010000855.1 coordinate 259,862, forward strand.
ACAATTACATATGGTCATGAAACACGTTTCTTATAACCTTTTTCGATTATGTTTTTGATGATTAAATACTACAGTTACAAAATATGGCCACCAAACACGATATTTTTAACCTTTTCTTGGCTCTATTTTTGCAGGCCTTTTCCACCATGGCGACGAACTTTACTGTGGCCAGTTAGGATTTGTGCCCGAGGAGTTCTTTTAGCTTGTGGATTCAATTGGATTAAAGTAAAAGGGAAAGCAGCTCCGAGAGACATTGCTCCTATTCTTGTTTCCAATCATTGTACTTTTGTCGATCCAGTTTTTTATTTTTTCGCCCATCTGCCCATGTTTGTGATTGCGAAAGAAAACTTTAATATTCCCATTGCCGGCGAAATTATGAAATCAATTCAGGTGGATTATTAAAACTCTTTGTATCTTGTTTATTTCACATTTGAAAAGCTGTTTTCATGTATTCCAGAATGCGCTTAAAAGAATGGTTTTACACATTTTGTGCATTTTTACTCAAAATTTCAAAATAAACATTTAAACATAAACATAAACAAACATAAACAATTAATAAACGTGTTTTTCAATAAACCTCAAAAATAAACGTTCAGTTGGTTCACACTTTTTACAGTTTGTCGTCTGACGCTGGTTTCAATTGGTGATATATTTTTGAAATTTCGTTGTTTCTAAGAGGTGGTTTTTTAAACCCGTGTATTTCTTGCGAGCTTTTGGGCTTCGATTGGTCACTTTTTTTTTTAGCGTTTTTGTCAAAAGCCATTTTTTTTAAGTACTCCACGTTCACAAGAAGAGAGGTTATTTTTCTCAAGCAAAGAAATTATCCTAAAATTTCTTTCAGGAGAGGGAGAGATCATATTTCTTACATATTTTGCTCTCAGGGAAGGGTGAGTACCTTTTCTCAAAGTATTCTAACTTCCAGGAGAGGGAGAGAAATCCCTTTTTTCTGAGTAGGAGAGTGATTTTTTCAGTAATTTAAAACTATCTCTGGCCGAGAGAGAGAGGGATTTAGCTTTCGAAAGAAAACAATCTCTTGAATTAGTGTCTCTTGAATTAGTGTAAATGAACTACAGTGCGTATCACTTTTAAAGTGAAGAGCTTATGAGGACGACTGTTTTAGTGTATTGACAAATTGGGCACATACAATTAGTGTCATGGATATGTGCAGGTTATCTCATGGGTGGGAGAAACTACGAGATTTATCCCTCATAGACGTGCGACTGCCTAAGCAACTTTCGTACCGAACCTTGCGAGGACCGGGGGCCTAGGTTCGGTTCTCGCATGAGCAAACCAAACCTAGGCCCTCGGTCCTTGCAAGGTTCGGTTTGAGACGGTCGCACGCCTACGTGGGTAAATCTGGATTTCCTCCACTCATGCAATACACGGTCTTATCTACTCCCGTGTCTTGCTGTCTACGCTTTCTGAACTGAAGAGTAAATTCACTAGGTTGTAATTGACATGTAGGTTCAGAATTTTCAAGGGCGACGATTGGCCAGGTGGTGCCATAGAATATGATTTGGATCTTCTGTCATATTATAGGAGTGAAGAATATGATGTGACGAGTGCAATATGGAATTAGCAGCTAGTGTCATGTTGTATATGACTGCAATATGGCACTAGGTGCCAAAAAATGTCTTACACCGTTTGGAATTATAGAATTTATCTGCACTCCAAAAACCGCGATTGGATGGTGAAGATTGTGTCTGCAAAACAAGGTGGTAAACAAGTTGTTTTTGTTATGCTATTATTTTTAATGCTATTTTACGGTCAAGGGCCGAAAATTAAAATATCGGGCACCAAAATAGTATTATTAACTCTAGTTGCAAGCATGAATACTAGTATGGCCCACACTAGTTCAATTATGAAAAAAGAGAGGCTATTTGGATGATTAAGTAACCTTTACATTCAATGATTGCGTCAATCCACGAATTATCCTGAAATTTCATGCTAATTTCTGTCAGAGGCCCTACTTTTTATTGTAGTTGAGGAGAGGAAGAGGAGGGGATGGAAGGAGGAGAGGAAGAGGAGAGGAAAAGTGGGGGAGGGGAGGTATTTTTGCATTACTCTTAAGGGGAGGGAAAGGGAGAGAGGTTTTATTTCAGGCCATACCAGTGGATAGAAGCTCTCCTACCTCTCGGAGGGATGCCGCTGGAGACATAAGAAGACGGAGCGTTTGCAATGATTGGAACCGACTTGCTCTTTTCCCAGAAGCCACAACGACCAATGGGAAAGCGATTGTTTCTTTTAAAAGCGGAGCTTTTGCTCCGGGTCTTCCGGTTCAACCTTGTATTGTTAAATATCCTCATGTCCGTTGCGATCCTTCTTGGGTTGTCGAGGGTCCGGAAGTTCACGTTTTACTTTTTCGTTTGATGACACAATTCCACAACCATATGGAGGTGAGATAGAATCATCGTAAAATGAGGTTTTCTTTTTTGAGAGGCTGACAAAAAAATCAACAGGAAGTTGACCTGAAGTCGACGCAGAATTGTCATGAAATTGAGATGAAATTGGTTGAAACAGGAATTGCTGATTTTGAGGACCAGGGACTCTTTTGTTTTTGTTGTTTCGGTAAATGTCATATTTTTGTTGATGTGAAATTTAGCCGAAGAGATTAAGGAAGGACATTTGATTATATGTTTTAACAGCTGGAGCTGAAATCCCCAAAACCCTCAGAAAAACCTAAAAAAAATCTGGAAAAAACTTAAAATGACTTAAAATGCATACAAAACCACCAAAGACTTCCATTTGGGAGTGTAACCTCCGTATATGAAAAAAAACCTGGTTTTTATCGGAAAACTAAGTGAGAGAGAGAGAGAAAGAGGGGGCGAGAGAGTGGGATGCAAACTTGTAAGATTGTGTCTTTTTCACAGGTGGAATATCTGGATGTCTTAGAACCGACCATTAAGGAAATAAAAGATCCTCGACTTTTTGCGGAACGTTGTCGCATGGAAATGGCTCGAGCGCTAAATGTGACCGTGACGGAGCACGCATTCGGTGACGTTGCACTTGCCATGGAAAGTGCAAAAATTAACGCTCCAAGAGGTAAAATTCATTTCTTTCCCCTCGTTTTTGCTCCTTTTTTTCCCTTTCGTTTCTTTTTCTGCTTTTTCCCCCCCTTCTTTTTCCCCTTCTTTTTTCCCTTCTTTTTCTCCTACTTTTGTAGCCGAGGGGGAGGTGAGGAATTTAGTACAATTTTGGGTATTTTTGGCATTTTTTTGACCTTATCGGGGTTTTTTTTTTGGAGTTTTTAGTTTGGTAAATCCGAATCTCCTACCAGAGTGGCTTCACTCAAAGCATTTTCGTAGCAAGTAGAAGAATTGGGTTTTTTTAAAGTTTGTGTTTGGTGTATTTTATATTTGGTTCTGGTAATGGAAACAAAATGGTTCTATCATACCATACATTAAATAGTGTTTTATTTTGAGCAGGTTTTGGCAAGAATTGTTATGTAATAATATATCGATTCGATATATTGTATCAGCGATAATTGCGATAACATCAGCTGTACTCTTCAAACATTTTCTTTTTTTACTTTTACCTTGATTAGTATTTTCCAGATTTTGTACACCCAATATCCAATCAAGTGTTTCGTGAAGATTTGACGAGTTGTACGGCTATGGGTCGATTATCGGCTGTCATTGAATTATTGACATTTATCGGCAACCTTGATAAATAACTGATTTTTAAGGTTGCGGTATTGATAAATACCGATATCGCAATGTATCGCTCTTGAATTTGTTAGATATGCAGCACTGCAATTGGAACAAAAAACAAGAAAGAAAGATAGAAGTTGGAAAGAAAAAGAAAAAAGGATATGGAAGTTAGGATTGAAACCAATCACTACACCGCCCATTGCTATTGAAGTTAATGAATTATTACTGTTAACACTTTATTCGAATGACCTACACTAAATTATGTTTTGTCACATGGCTCATCTGGGCCACTTCACCCAATTGTGTTGTTAACACTAATTTGTGATTTGGGTAAAAAAAAAAATGGCACTCAAAGTAGTTTGATGAAGGCGAACTGTGTTTCCGTACCGTGACCGATTTTCTGGTGATATGTACCTCCATTTGTCTGATATGCACCGGGTAATCGAAGACCGGGCGGTGCTGCTTTTTTCCGGTTTCACGGGTACGGGTTTTTGTCTTTTTTGGGGCACGGAGGTTATGAACTCTCAGAGGTGGATGTCCAACCAATCCTGTGCCACCTTGGGTGTGATCTTTACAGTTGCTATGTGTTTACCGTACAGTTTTAACTCTACTTTTTAGTCCTTTCACTCTTGTACTTACTGTGTTTATACTACTTTCTCAAATTTCACTGTTGTTCCTGGTCTGTACTTCTGTTAAAATTTATATGTGTGCCAATCATGGTTTGACTCGTAGGAATGTAAAAGATAGCATTTTTGAACCACATACCTTAGAGCAACTAAAAGTGGGGATTTTCGCTTTGAAAACTTGTGGTTTTTTAGTCTTTTTTCGATATTCCGTATCCAGTATCCGGTATACCATCATTGTATATTGAATTGTCGCTCCGGTACTCGCTCGCTCTCTCTCTTTGGTACACTGTACCGAAAACCACTGGTACGATTATGGTACACAACATTACTAATGATGGTGAGTGATACCTTTGCTGTTTTTTGGCGTTGTGTTTTCTGACCAGAGTGAGAGAGAGAGAGAGTACTCTCTCTCTCTTTTTCTTTTCCTTTTATTTAGGGTTTGCAAATGTGGAATTTGGCCGATTTGAGCGATTATACAAACTGGATTTGAAGGAGGGGAAGAAGTTTCTCCATAAGTTCAATAAGATGGATATTAATAAAAGGTGTGTTTTTGTCGCCCTCACTTTCCCTCTCCTCTCCCTCTCTCCCCGCCTCTCGCTCTTTAAAAAGAAGATAAGAAAAAGGCAAATATTGTGTTTATAGAATCTGTATTTGTAAATTCTTATTATTATCTTTTTTTAATGTACTGCGTCAATGTGATACTTGAGCATTCTTTTTTCCTGATCTTTGTTTGTTTTTTCTAATGTAGCCTTTTTTTTTTCATTATTATTTATTTATTTCTTGTTTAACAGTGGATATGTAACCATCGAAGGATTTTTGGCCATGCTACATCTGCCCGAAACTCCGGTGACCCAAAAACTTTTCAGTTTATTCGATACATCCGACCGAGGACACATAAATTTCAGAGAGGTACAGAGAAAGCTTAACACTACAAATCTTCTCCAGTTTTAATTTCATTCAGTTTTAGTTTTTATTCAGTTTTACTTTTATTCGGTTTAGATTTTGTGCTGTTTTTATTTATTTTTGTTTTGTTTTTATTTTCAATTTTACTCAGTTTTGTTTTCATTCATGTTTTATTTTATTCAATTTCTCGGGGTTTTCTGCGGTTTTTAATGGATTTTTTTTGCAAAATTTTAGTTTTATTTTTTTTCGCTTTGTTTCTTAGTTTTGCTAGGATTTCTTATATGGGTTATTTGGGGCCCTCGCATTATTTGTTGGGGATTTTCCTTATTAGTTTTCTCACCTTATTTTCTTTTAAAATGAGAGGCATTCAGGCTTTTCTTCCTCTCTCTCTCTCGCTCTCACTCTCTCATTCTCCCTCTCCTTCTCTGTCTCGCTCTCTTCCTCTTCCTCTCCCTCTCTCACTTTCTCTCTTTTTTCTCCCTCTATTTTGTTACTCAATTCTACAACATTCAAAACTCTTTAAGATCCTATTATACCGTAGAACAGCCCTACAAAGTATTTAAAAAAACCCAGAGTGCACTGGAAAACCTTTAATAGTCCTTGAAAATCCTAAAAAGCTTTAAAAAGCCTCTTCTGAAAGCTCTATGAACCCTGAGAACACTTTAGTCTTCTGTATTTACTGTCGGATGGCTCCACACCAATTCATGTCCTGAACAAGTGCATGTTATTTTTGAAGTAAGTATTTACAATCATTAATTGTCTATTTCCGAGAGAGAGAAAGTCAAAGAGATAGGGAGGAGAAGGAGAGCGTGAGAGCGAGATAGAGAATGGGAGAATGGAATTTTCTTCCCCTCGTTTTTAATATTTTTTAGAATAAACGGAAAATAGTCATGTTTATCCCCCTTGATGCAGTATAGATATTTTTACGTTTTTACTAGTTTTTTTTTTTTTTTTTCTTTTTCTTTCAAATTCAGTTTGTGGCCGGTTCGGCTTTCATCAGCAAACACAAGCAGTTCAAGGAGGCTGTTGACACCATATTTAGTGTGGCTGATGAGGATAAAGATGGGGTTTTAAACCAAGAAGAGGCACTGAAAAGTTTGACCTCTCTCTTGCCTTCCGTTTCGGAGGATCAGGTATGGGAGAAAAGTTTACCGAAGCTTTGGTTCTGGTTTTATGTTCTTTACATTTTGATTTTAAGTTTTGATTTTGGCGTTTGTGTTTCTGGTTTTCGGCTTTAATTTTGTTGTTTTAATTCCTGTTTCGATTTTGTTTTTTTATATCAGTGGATTACTTTTTGCTTTTGCTTTTGCTTTCGGTTTCAGTTTCGATTTCGCTTTTCCTTCAGTTCAAATCTGTTTTTTGCTCAAGTCACAGTTCAGTTTTTACCACTCATTTCATTTTCTTTTCTGAGTTCCACTTTTCCTATGTGCTTGCTTTCGGTTTTTTTTTGCAGGTAAAGCAAATTTCTGAAAGTATGGATGCTGACAAAGATGGAGTTATCAGTCGAATCGAATTTGAAACTTTTATGCAAAAAGATCCGGAATATGTCGCCGCGATTCTTCTCGTCAAACCAAAAATACTGTCGACGATTTAGTTTTTTGTGGGATCTGAACAACAAGAGGGAGTTTTGGGGGATTTCTCTCTCTCTCTCTCTCTCTCTCTCTCTCTCTCTCTCTCTCTCTCTTTCTCTCTCCCCCTCTCTCTCTCTCTCTCCTCTCCTCTCTCTCTCTCTCTCTCTCTCTCTCCCCTCTCCTCTCCTCTCCTCTCTCTCTCTCTCTCTCTCCCCCTCTCACCTTTTCTCTCCTCTCCCCTGTATTTTCAACTGTTTTGGGAAAGGTGACAAGTCAGGGTTTTGATTCGGCGACAAATTTCAGAAATTTACTTTTCAAATATGCGATTTGCAATTTAGTGCTTTGAAATCGCAATTTTGTTTTTTTCTCGAAGGTGTTCGGAAGAGGAGAACAGGATACAGCTCCTATGTTTTTTTTTCTGTTGTTTTTATATGTTCTCATATAATCTGCTACAAGGTGTAGTGTAAAATAGAATGTTTTTTTTTTTTTTTTTTACATTCGAGGATATTTGGGCTTTTCGAAGAGGCTTAGGATATTGGGGTTTTGAGCTTTTAAAAATCCCTTCTTTTTTTTCTTTTCTGTTTTTATTTTCCAAGACATCCTATGATATATACATATTTTTTCTGAAGGAGCCATTCGTCTTCTTTTTTGGCTTATGGTTCATTTATTTTCTATACGAGGTTCATAAGTTGAAAGATCTTATACAAAATTTTCAGAAACTATAGATTTGCATTTGGAGGAGTGAGATATGTAAAGAGTTCTCAGTTATGTTAAAACTGTTAGTTTTTGTAACAAGTTTTTATTCTTTATAAAGCCCTTTAAAAAATAAAAAATGTGATAGAATTTGACGGGAAATTGATGAATTGTAGTCATTTTCTTGTGGATATCTTCTTTCTCTTTTGACTGGTTTATGGGACTCAATTTTGTAGATGTTTTTCGTTTTATTATGGATGTAAGGTTTTTAATCCCATTCTTGGTTGATTTTTTTCCCCTTTTAGTTAATTTGGAATCCTAGGGTCGTCCCAGGGTCCTGCATTGTAGTGTTGGGTATCGGGTAAATTCATATCGCGATAATCTCGATATTCGATATATCGAATATCGATCGAGCAGGATCCTCGATATATCGTACCGAGACCAACATAAATTATTGCGATATATATCGCGATATATAGTATTTTTAAATTTTTATTTTTTTATTTTTTTATATAATATGTTATTTTAGCGAAAAAGTCAAATTGTCTAATACGCCACGTACGCCGTGATTTTCGTTCCGTGACTTAAATGTAGACGCCGCAAAATGTAACCGACAAAAAAGTACTAATTCTGAAATTGTAATGATTAATTATTTGG